>JBBMOJ010000246.1:0-60281 GCA_038090695.1 Sclerotinia spermophila | reverse complement strand
AGAGATCTCTAGACACTTCCACGTGACCCTAGAGGCAGCTCCCGTAACACTATAACTACTATCCATACTATACTGTTTTCATAGATCCTAACACCAAAGCCTCAGATTAATCTTATAATCCATATTGCAATATATATCTCCATAATATTATCCCCTTCCTAGACTAGCATTTGTTCTAAGTATCTATATAGCAGGGTTTCCCCACATTACTATATTATTTTTCAAAAAGTATTTATTTTATTCTTTCATTATACCACCTATACCATCAAATTCTATACACTCCGCTATTTCCCTAGTTTGTCGAGTTGAATATTCTAATATTAAGCGAGATCCTTATTTACCGTATATTATTTCCGACCATCACTACTTAGTTGATACCTCCGAATCAAAACGTTACACTAAATATATTCGTAATAAGAAAGGTTATTGTATTCCTAATCCTGAAATTATATCGACTTATAAATCGTTAAATCACCAGCAAGAACATCTTCATCAAAAAAAGGAAAAAGCTATAGCTAAGATCCTTCACTTACATAAACAACAAGCTTTTCTATGAAAATAAAAAAAAGAAATAATTCATTATAATATTCATACATTAAAAAAGCTTGATATTCTTAAAAAAAAGGAAAAGTTAGAAAAAGAATATATAGAAAAGGAAAAGATAAATACCACAGCCACACCCAACCCTAGTAATTCTTCCTCCTTCAACTTCTTCAATTCTTTATTGTTTTCATTGTTTGATACCAAAATTGAGGTTTTAATAATAGATATAAATACTTCAAATGGAATACCTATAACTTCTCAAAACAGCTGAAGTTCTTCTTATATTTCCATATGTTTTCTAAATATAGATAATCCAACCATTTAATCAAATATTTGATTTTGCCTCTAATATATTTACAATTTAGTATTATTTCGATATTATATATAGCATTGGGATTGACTGACTCGATTTCTATGAATAACGCATTTGACACTCCTAATAGTACTAATTCGAACAAGGATATATAGAATACCAAATAAATATTCATTATATCTAGTAATTTCAATTGATAATTAACCATTCCTATTACCTTATCAATCTTAAATAGTTCTAGTTTCCTATAATCGAATTTATTGCTTAATCTCTTCATTTCGATATTTCATCATAACAAATAAACTTTATTCTCCTCTTTAAACATAGATTCCATATTACATTTTGTATTATAATAAACTACTATTCTGGATAATATAAATCTTAAATCAAAAACAAACTGCTCTTACAAATCTTTCAATTATTCGACTTATATTATTATTAATTCGATATTAACTTTTTATAATATCAGTATTTGGTATACTCTAGGATTAAATCCAAAGTTAATATATACTAGTGTTATCTTTATGATTTCTATTTCTAATATATTATATGCGAATTATACTATAGATAATAATTCTATCTAATTGTTTTATCGATAATTTATATAGTATCTAAAATATACTTCTATTATCTAATTAATCCTCTCTATTTGATTATCTATTTGTAGATGGAAGATTGTTAATAGCTTTCTTTTGATATCTATAAGTGCTAATAAGGTAATCCAGAATTTCGAAATAAAAAGCTTATCTCAATCCGAGATTATCTTATTTGGTATTCTATATATACTTATTATAACCCTAAGGAATATATATACTAATTGTTTAATATCCTATGTTTTTTTGAATAGTATTATATATATAAATTTTATTAGTTTATTTATTATATTAAGTATTGTGTTATATTTAATATCTGTAATAGAATCTTTTGAGAGTGATAGTTTAATCATAAAGTCCTATATAATAAATCTCTATAGCTGAGAAGGTATATCTGGGGTTTGGAGCTAGCTATATAGTGTATATTATAATAACTTGTTTTGTATATAAATATTGTAGTTTCTAATAACTTCTTTAATTATTATTCTCATTTATGGGAAGTAATTGATTTCCTATATTCTTATAAATATTCTTATAATTCTTTGATATCTATATGCCGATAATTTATATTATTCTATCACAAATTCCTTGGTTATTTAACTTGGGATATATACTTTTCCATAAAAGTATATGATTTCATTTTCTATTATAAATCCTAATTCTATTATCTTGTATATATATATAACTATAGCATCCTTTTCATAATGTGATTGGATTTTAATCCTAAAATAGTTGTCTTCTAATATATACATAACTATAAGTTATAATATATTATAAACTAATAATTCACCTTCTTTCTTAAATATAGTATATAATTTATATAACTTGTTTTCCTAATATTCCAGTTTTCGATTAAGAATATTGGTTTTAGTATTTTCTGATCCTTTGATATATGAGATCTTAAAATTGTAATTGATTATAGTTTTCGATTATCTAATCTATTATCTATTTAACTATTTCGTTATAATAAAGTAAACCAAATTCTTATAATCTATATACACCTATACTATATATTTTGATCCTTTCAAATAAACTTACTATTCTCTAAATACATCAACTATTACCAATAATTCTTTGTCATATATTTCGTAATTTAATTCAACTAATAATAGTTTTCGAGAATAGAATATAATTGATTACTATTTCTCATTCTGATCTGATTAGCTCAAAACTACTTTTATAACAAAATCTGAAAAGTCCGTTTCCACTATAATTTACTTTTCTAAATCAAATATTAATAATATTAACTCTCCAACTATTACTTATTTGAATACTTCAAAGGACTTCTACACCTTAATAATCTATTCGAATATACTCTACTCTTTTCTAGTTAAATTAATTAAAGATACTATAATCCCTAAATAACCTTTAATAAATCTTCAATAAAAATTAACAAATCCTAAAAAAGACTATACTTCTTTAATCATAATAAACTACTTCTATTCAAATATTACTTTAACTTTATTCTTACTCATCTTAAGCCCTTAACTTAATATAATAAATCCTAGAAACTCTATTTCCATAATATAGAATTTATATTTACTTAATTTATATAACAAATCAGCTTTAACCAAACATTCAAAGATATTACTAATATCTTTAATATATTGAACTTTATTGTTTGAATATACTAAGATATTGTCCAAATAGTATATATAACAAGTATCTAAATATTATAATAGTATATTATTCATAAACCTTATAAATATTGTTAGTATATTAGTTAACCCAAATAGTATAACCTAGTATTCATATAGCCCATATCTAGTTTTGAAAACGGTTTTCTATTTTTCACCTTTTTTTATTTTAATTAAGTAATAACCATTATATAAATCCATTTTGATGAATATTATTACTTTATCTAATCGATCTTTTAATTCTATAACTAATGGAAGTAAGTATTAATCCTTTTTAATAAATATATTAAGCTTTCTATAATCTATAATTAATCTTTTAATACTATCTTTTTTAGGTACTTATATAATTGGATTTGCTATTTGGGATATGGATTCTCTAATCTATTCTTTAACCAAATTGTTATTGATATATTCTTTAAATATCTTTAGCTTATCGGTTGATATTAAATAAATTGGGGTGTGTATAGATATCTTGTCTTCCTTTAATATTATCTTATAATTCTATAGCTTATGTTTTGGTAAAGCTTTATAGATTCTGGATTCTTTAAAAATATATTTGTATTTCTTATACTATTCTAATATTATAAGCTCCATTACCTTAATTACAATTTCGTACTATATCATTAGCTTTTACATTTATAAAGAAGATGTACTATCCTTCGCTTTTAATAAAGGACCCTGGACTAAATATCCTATATCGCTAGTGTTATTCACATTTAATTCTTCTTAGTGTGTGTTATATTTCACGGATGCTTTGAATATATTATTATAACCGTTCTTGTATTAATCAAATATTATTATTTCTTATAACCAATCTATTCTAGGGTTATATACCTTTAATTATAGCATCCCTAAAATGATCTGTTGTTAGCCTAATAGTATAACATTAAGTTATATAACCTCCGAGTATTAGATTATACTCATTTGTATTAATCATATCTCTTGAAAAACAATCCTATTAGATCCTACTAATTGTCCATCAACTAATTGTAATTGATAGGGTTTTTATTTCTTTTAAAATAGAATTCCCAGGTATTTTGTAGCTTCTGGTACAATAAAATTTCCTGTAGCTCTTGAATCTATTATAGCTAGCTATATTTGTTTATTTATCTTGATTCTACAGTATATCTGTCCTACTTGTCCTGTAGTATTTAGTTATAATATAATTTGTTTATCCTTATAATCCTGGATGATTTTATTGGCAAATGTTATATATCATAATTCTTCTTCCTTTAGATAGATTATATTTATCCTTGATTTAGTTTTGTTATTGAATAAATCTCTTTATAGAGTATATCAATAATTCCCTTGGGTTATTTTTATTATCATATCTATAACTAGTAGTGGTAGGATAGCCTAAGCTTGAATATAATATTCTTTTCTAATTCTTCTATATAGAAACAAGTTTTGGTTTTCATTTTGCTTGGATATATATTAATAGAATACTTTCTATAACTCTCTTTGATTTGGCTATTGAAAGTATTCTCTACTAATTCTTTCTACAAATAAGATATTAGTAGTAACTCCAAACTATAGAATTCGATATTGATTGATATACTGAACTTTATAAGATTCTCTTTTTTTAGTATTTGTTATATTAAAATCCTTATTGATAATTCCTTTGTTTATATCTTTAAACTTCTAGATATAATAGTTCTATTAGTCGATTTCTCGAATAGATTATAATTCTTCTAATTATAGGTCTTTATTTATCTATAAAAGGTTTTCCATCTCTTCTTCTTCTTCTAGCTCTTTTTTATAAACTAATAGTGGTATAGCTAATCGTGTTATACCGACTATATATATTTGTGATATAAAGATAGTGTTAAATTAGCCTTTACTGAATTTATTCTTGAAATAAACCTTTTTTCCTTTTGTCTTTTTGTTTTAGTATTCTATTACCTGATACTCTATTTTTCTATATTCAAAATATAAGTTATTTTCACATTTATATTTCTTTTCTGGATTCTTATTCCAGAGTACCTAATACATAGCATCTAACTCTATAGAGTTTCTATATTCCTATAGATTATATCTAGGTCTACCCTCATTCTTATAGTAACACCCTTGCTTTTGGTTTTCTTAAGGTTTATATAATCATTAGGTTTATTTATACTTATATAAACGATTATTAGTATTAATAGAACTCTTAATTAATCTATTCAAATCTTTATCTTCCATCTCCCTATCGAATTCCAAATATACTTCTAGTTTGAATCCTTTATAGTAGTAGTTTATAATAGCAATCTTATCCCATTTGATTATCCCTATATATCTTCGAAATTCTATAATATACTTCAATACTAATCTAATCTATTTAAGGTTAAAGATCTTTTCTTCTATTACCTCTAATTCATTGGAATTTCCAAAGATTTTATAGATCTTTATCTTAAATCCTTTAAAACTATTGAAGATGGTTTTGGTGGGTTGTATATATTCTCAATTGTTATATTCAAAATAATTATATAAATATAACTAAATCTATTTATTTGTTTCTCCTTTGAGATATAATATAATCTATATACTTTTAGATTCTCTTTCGATAAACTTGTGTTGATTGAATCTAAAATAAATCTCAAATTGTAAAAGAAAGATATCAAGTTTTTATTGACTTTCTTAATACTTATCTAATAAGGTAATCTTAAGTATTTTGTTGATAATAATCTCCTTAGGAATATTAATCATTTCGATATTATTAATATCAATAATTAGAGTATATTATTCTTAGGGTGTTATAATAGTGGTTGGTTATTGAATTAATATTTGAAGTAGAAATAATATTCAAAGTGTTATAGGAACTACCTTTAGGGTTATATAGAAGTATTTAGAAATCTTTCGAGATGGTTTAGATTAGATTTCAAATAGGAATTCAATAATATTATAACTAGTTGTAATTCTTGTAATTATAATATAAAACTAATGATTATCTTGAATATAAAGCTTTATATTATAATGAAACCTATTCTTTTATATAGATTTCTGTACTCTTTGAATTGACAAATCGATTATTATAAAACCGATCTCGATAATTCGGTTTTCCCAGTTATATAGTACCAATATCTATAATCTAGAATAAAGCTATCGTTTATTCAATTTATACTTACTAGCTAACTTATACTTACTATCTAATTTGTATTTATTATCTAACCTATACTTACTAGATAATTTGTAACTGCTATCTGTATTGTACTGTTTTCGTAGGTCCTGATATTAAGACCTCAGGTTAATCTTATAATCCATGTTGCGGTGCGTATCTCCGTAACACTAATAGATCGGTTAATAGATCGTTATTGATCTTGAATTGATTAAGAATAGTTAAGAAAAGAGCTTTTGCTTTTATTTTTGTTTTAATAATAATATACCCATTAATCAGTAAAAGGGGGACTTTAAATAAACTCTTAAAAATAAGTTTATACTAGTCTATTATTTTATATAGCTTTTTATTGTTTATAATATTATTAAATCTTATTATCCAATAAGCTTACTTGGCTTTTCAAATTACTTATTATAAATTCTGATATACATTTATTATAAACTCAAAATTGCTACCCCATTAGGCCTTGCAATATACTAAATATACCTCCTTACATTCATTAATCTACCAGGGTAAGGCTTTTATTAAATCCCAATCAAAACTCCTAATAGTGCAAATAGAGTTGTCAAGGGCCTCCGCTAGCTCGCTTATATATCGCTCGATATCCACTATTATTTGGATCTCAATAGTTTTCAAACAAACCAATCGATTTGTTATTAATCTATTTAATCTAAGTAGGTCCGATTCCTTTATTTAATAATAAAACTAATCTAAAACTATAATACTTCTAATTCCCAAAGTAATAAATTAAATAGTATAATCAGACTTATAATAAAGCTTATTATAGATCTTTATATATATAAAAGGAATATTGGAAAAGGTTAAATCGAGGATATATTTCTAGGTATATATTAATACCCTAGGGGTACCTATAAAATGTATTCCCTAGATATTCGATTAGCTGGTTAGGGCTGCCCTTTAGTTTGTTAATAAGATATCAGATTTCTATAGCTTGTTTTTAATATTGAAATCTCTATTTATAATTATTCAAGTATTCGGTTTAAATTATATTATATAATCTATTACTATTGGGTTGAAGGGGGTTCAATAAGTATTCAAAATCGAATAACTATTTATTCTAATCTATAATAGATCTCTATTCTCTAGATTATCTATTTACTGGATAATAAGATCAACCTTATTTCGGATATATATAATTACTTATAGGCCCGATTCCTTTTCTTTAAGGGCCTATCGTTCTATCTAATAATCAATCAGCTAATATTTGTTATATACTATATGATTTTGGATTATATTATTCGAATATAATTGGGGTTCTTATATATAGATTATATCTATTAAGGTTTTGGTAATTAGTTAAAGTAGAGTAATATAATTCGAATAGCCCCTACCAATATTGGCTTATACAATTGTAAGCCCTCTATCCCTAAATAGATATATATTAATTATATTACGTATAAGAAGAAGGTGGGTATAGGGTTACTTGATTTAGACGATTTATAGTCTACTATCTCTATATCTATAGATCCAAAAACCTTATTGACTAGGGCTAGCTTATTAAGGTTCTTTCAGAAGGCGATATACTATAGTTTCTTTAATAAAGTAGTTATAAAGCTGAACTGGCCTGAGCTCTGACTATATTAGCGCTTTCTGCTATTTATACTAACTGTATTTTTATAAATAGTAATCCTAACTTTTGGAATAAGAACCACAAGTATAATTACTTGTAGGGAGGAGGTGGGTATTAGTGATTGACAATTGCTTACTAATACCGGCTAGTATAGATCCTAATATGCTTTGAGATTTGTTATTTTAATAGTTTTTCTCTCCTATTGGATCAAGACAATAATCCTTTTATTGCATACCTTAGGGACAGCGGGGCAATTAAAATATTCTGATTTAAAAGGGCTTAAATAATTGACATATTACGTAATGCCAATATATTACTAATATATAGGTTCCTTTATATACTCATCGATCTTCTTATTACAAATAGAACAATATACTTTCTTATAATAGATATAAAGATTACAATACCTTTGATATCCGTTATTATATAATTGTAATCCCCTTAGTTTATCCAAAAGCACTAAAAACAAACTATCATTGAAGAGCCTGAATCGCGAGATAAAGACTCTGAATCCAATAATCTATATTACTTTACAAATAATTAGATTAATACTATAATAAGATAACTAGTATACTACTAGCTCCTTGCTAGTTTATACAATAATTTCTTTTTTAATAAATTCCTCAGAAAGAAAAGTAGGAGCACTTTCGATTTGAAAAAAGTTATAGAGTATTATGGGTACTATATATATATATTAGATTTCGAGGGGGCGGATCCCAAATCCTTTTATTGTCTTTCTAATTCGATTAGTATTTTCGGGTTTCAATAGGTTAATATGAATAGTGGTTATCTTGTATTGTAGCGACTATCTAATATTGTTCTCCTATAAATAAGAGACTTTTCCAAGAGTTAGTTCTAGTATCACGCTTTTTATCTTCAATCGAAAAAGGATAGAACTAGTTTCCTTATAGCGGGTTTCCTCACTTATTATGATTAGGATTGTTCTATTAATATATTCCTAATCCTTTTTGTTTCTTTTTATCTTTGAATAGGTTATATTCAGTCCCCTAGAAGGGAGGGTGTAAATAGTACCAAACTAGTTGATAGGTTTGGATACTCAAAGTGCTAAGGGCTTTTTTATTGCCTCTGAATAGAATATCTTTAAAGCACTTGATATTACTGGTGGCGTACTACTATATTGATTATTGTATACCGATCCTAAAAGAATAATCAATATAGTGTTTTTGATCTCTAAAATATATTAATATTGGTATTGATTCTCTTTATTATTGTTTATAAGTCAATCTACAAAAATTATAAAGGTTTCATCTATCTATTATATATCTCCTTTAATCTTATTAATTCTTTTGAATTGTATTTTGATTATAACAAGTGTAGAGCTTATTACTGATTCCTTAAACAATTAAAGAGTGATTGGGGTCTTTGGAGCGGTTGGAGTAACGCGATCTAAAAGGCTTTCGATACTGTGTATATATATCGATGGTGATATGGCGGTGGGGAGGCTTCTAAAAGCAATTGTTTTTGTAGTATAGGTTTTCGGTTTCAATATCTTTTTCTAATAATCCATTGAAGATATACGATAGTTATATATATGATACAAAAGAATACTTAAGTAGATGAAAGTAATATACTTGGATATATTAAATTATAAAAAAAAGGAGAACAAATTAAACCTTTCAAATCCAAATAATGAATATTTAAAAAACAGAGAAAGAATAGTATTACTAATTATTAAATTCAATATCGATTTATATAATAAACTAAGAAGAGATATTATATTAATATTTATTGATCTAATAATCCTTATAAAAAATAAACCTATAAATCAATTAATTAATGATATCTATATAAGATTTAAAATAGTATAACAATTTATAATTATAATTTAAGATCTATAAATACAAAAGTGGTTAAAAGACCTCCAAAGTATTATAAGAATAGTAATATAAAATTATTATATAATTAATAATAAATTGTATTTCCATAAAAAGCTATAAATACTATTAAATAATGAATTGAAAATACAAATTATTTATAGAATATATTCCTTTAATCTAATTGATTATTCTAATTATACAAAAACTATCAACCTTGTTTTTAGATCTTATTAATAATCAAATATATATCAAAAGATTAAAGTTTATATATAAATATACAAATTATATATCTATATAAAATCCTTTAAATCAACTCTACTAAGCTTTCTAAAGCCTTTTCCAATTTCCTTTCGAATATAATTAGATATATCTATTGATTATATTATTCCCCTTTCAGAAAATAAATATTTCGAATTTATATATAAATATATCTTAATTGTAATTTATAGATTAATAAAAATATACCATTTTATTGGTACAAGAATTTTAATTATAAAAGAATTAATTAATATTTTTATAAACTAGATCTATATTTTATATAGCTTATCTAATAATATTATTTCGAATTACAGAATACAATTTGTATTGGGATTTTAATTTTAATTATTTGAAAAACTAATAATCATTCTCAAGTATTCTTTAGTCTTTCATTTACAAACCAATAAACAAATTGAATATATTAATTCTATTCTTAAATAATATTTTTATATTTCTATTAATTTCTATTAAAATGATTAAATGAAATAATTACTATTAGCAAAGTTTATATCCAATAATATAATTTCAAAAACAATAGAATACTTATTATTCTTTATCAATTATAATTTCAACCTATATATTAATATCGAGCCTAACAAACTATATCTATTAGAATTTATATTAATACAAAAATATAAATTTTTTAAAGGAAATAAAATTGTAAATAGAATAAAACAGATTATAAAGCAACTCCAAGCTTTTGCTAAACAAACTATCTCTATATACAAGGAATATACAAATTATTACAAATTAAACTTCTTATACTACAATATAAAATAAAAGATATTTATTAATATAAAGAATATAAAGATATTATAAAAAACAAAGAAACTAAATAACAAATAAATCGGTTTTTATAAGATTATAAAGATATACCCTTATTTATACTTTATTTAATTACTAAAAAATATATAAATATTCCTAATATTCTATTACTTGTTCTTTATTCCCATAAACGAAAATATACATTTCCTAAATCAAACTAATATTAATAATTTAGAATCCCTAATTATACAAAATAGAATCCTTGAAAAAGAAAATGAAAAGAATAAATTAATATAAAAATAGATATTTGAAAGAATACTAAACAACTATAATAAAGACGAATACTATTATTTAATAAAATAGAAATATTATACCCTAACCTAACAATCAGCCTCTAATCTAAAAAGCAATGAAAAGATTATAATTGAATATTATTATTTATACTTTGAAAAACCTAACCCTCCAAAATGGGTATTGGATAACTCAAAAGCTGATTTGGTATTGAAACCTGCAATATATAAAGTATTAGAACCAAAATGCTTAACAAAACAAAAGAAAATACAATTTGAATAGAAAAAATACACTAGTTATATAGCTTACTTGGGATAAGCAAGTCTTGAAAGGGGAGGTACTGTCACGGATTCATACTAGCCTCACACTAGTATAAGGCTTAGTCATCACTAGTTATATAGTTGATACAGTTTTAAAACCTTTCTTTTCCTTTCTTGTAGAATATCATATATTATACCTAGGTGTATACTATTGTACACTCTTGCCCCGTGATAATATATATCCCTAACGTCATTTCTCGATCATCCGTAGCAAAGCGTGTATATTCCCAATGACTCCTCCTCGCGTCTCCAGCATTTTAAATTAAAGCTAAATTAAAGGTATTAAATATAACTAGAATCAAAACAATTTTATCCTAGTGTGATATTATTTATAATTAATTGAAAAAGGTTTTATAAGTCTCTAATTATAAGAATAATATACTATATAAGAAATCTGATTATATAATTAATAGTATAGTTTTTATAATTATAAACCTCCAATAGAACAAGTTACAATATAGATTCCAAAGTACCCTGGAAAATAATAAGAGGAGCTATAGCGATGCGAAATTGTTTTTCCGGTATTAAGGGGTTGAAGATAAAGCTTGTATTTTATATAATAAAGAGTCCTTATAGTGTATATAGTTATAACGCTCTTAAGAATACTATTCTGAAAAATCATGTGAAAATCTTTAATCTTAGTATACTATGTTTTAGAATATTGAACTTTATTATTTGATATAATTGATAATATAAATTTTATTATTCTAAGCCTCTGATAGGACGAGTTGCGATATAGGTTCCAAGGTGCCCTAGAAAATAATGAGAGGAGCTGTAGCGACGCGAAATTGTTTTTCCGGCACCGAGGGGCCGAAGACAAAGCTCGTAGTATATGTGACACTTTGCCTTAGAAGAACTGCGATACAGGGTACAAGATGCCTTTAGAATCTACAACTAGAGGAGCGGGAGCGAATCGCTCCTTCGAAGGATATATAAACTATTTATGTACACGTGATCGTACACGTGCGTGAAGGCGCACGTGACGATCGTATTGCGATCCTTTCGATTCGTGATAGTATATAGAGAACATCAATCGTATTTAGTTCTATATTAGAAACTTTTGATTCTTATTATTTTCTTCTTTCGCTTCAAGTTCATTCAATAAACATAGCCACCTTCTTATTATACACGAGCATCTCTCTCTCTCTCTATATATATATATAGATTAATATCAAACCCCAATTTCAATTTCCCATCCGAGCGATCCTCCCCACAAAAATAGGGGTCCATGATCCCCACATTCACACCCGCAGTTTATCTACTCGTACATACATCGGAAATATACATGTGGGTATGATCGTCTCTTCTCCAGTTTCTACAACGTAGGAGTAAAAGATCCGTTTTGTTGTACTTTTTGCTGAAAGGAAAGAAAACTCCGGACTGTATCATACGATAAACACACACATCCATCTCGTGTGGTGGAAGGAATCGACGATCTAGACTTCATTAGGTCGTAGGCGTGTCCATGGGGATATATTGATTTGCTGCTAAACCATCTCGATGTTAAAGCATCGAGGAGACGAGCCTCCGGTCGTTTTTCAGATGTGCAACAAAAACATTAGGGTGATGATATTTATGGAGAGTATTTGGAATTGGATGGATGAAGATTGAAGCTTAAGTTGGAAAGGGTTTGATGGCGAATGGATGAAATGATAGTTCGACAAATGCTTGGTTGAAGAGGATCTACGGGCTAGCTGGTGGTATGGTATGCGCCATGATATTGAACATTAAATCGCATTGGCAAATGATTCCGTCCTTGCTGGACCTTAGTTCCATGCGGACAAAGTAATCCGCACACCAGAAAAACACTCTCTTTTCAAAATCATATATCAATTCAAATCATCAAGATTTCAGATTGAAAATAAGATTAGCCGATAAGAAACCATTTCATTTGATATACCTTCAGATGTCATAATTTTCAGTTGATAATCAATGATATTATACACTTTTGAAATATAAGTATTTTAATAGTCTTTTTTTGGTGGTTTGGCGTGCGGGTTATTTTGTCCACGTGGAGCTTGAGGCTTGGGTATCTATTCGACCATCATTGGCCAGACCACTCTTCATCGGACAATTCTATATATTGAAGTATATAAGTATATCTTCGTTCTTCTCATCTGTCTCTTCTCATCGCCTCATTGTATTTCCATTTCATTTGGTGATAAGAACAGGAAACACCATATCCACGGTATTCAGATTACTGATCATCGGTCTCATCGGTGTTCCACCCCCCACCGAACTTCTTACAAAGCTTCCATCTCCAAGCTGCAATCGTCATTTCTCCTCAAACAAATGCCATAGTTAGAAGTTTAATCATCATCACATTTCCTGTCCGTTGATTGAACGAAATTGAGTATTCATACATATAGCATTATCAATCAAACTCATTATCCCATCTCGCAATCTCTATTTAATAAAGCTTCTGAACGTGCTGTGTTTTCCCTTTCGTTTCGTACCCCTCATCTACATTACAGATTCTCATCCAACGTCTCCTGATCGTTTGCTACAATACAAGTCTTGTCCATTTTAAGTCATACAACTAATATTACGAACATGCCTCCATCCAGCAATTTCTTTAGCATCATCGCCGGTGTTGGTGCAGGTACCGGTATGTTGTCTATTTACCTTTTGATATCACAGCAACGACCGCACAATGGACATTCTAACATACTCACCTTCCCTAGGCCACTCCATCGCCCTCAAGTTCGCACTCACCTACCCTGTTGTGCTTCTAGCCCGTAACCCCGCCAACTACGAACCTACCATAAAAGCCATCACCTCATCCGGTGGACAAGCCATCGGAATCAGCACTGATGTCTCTGATCCCTCATCCGTGTCCAACGCATTCGAAGAAATCAAGAAGCAATACGGCTCCAAGAAGTTGGCAGCTGCGGTCTACAATGTAGGGGGAAAGTTTGTGAGGAAGCCATTCTTGGAGTTGAGTTTGGAGGATTATGAGGCGGGGTATGAGAGTAATGGGTATGTAATGTTACTTCTATGTATCTGAGTCGACAAATGGTGGAAAATTGAGTAAAGAACAAAAGCTAACGAGTGAATAGAAAGGGATTCTACCTATTCGCACAGAAAGCATTACCACTCCTTCTAGATTCCGTGGCTGACTCTCCACATCCACCCTCCTTGATTGTCACAGGAGCTACGGCATCACTAAGAGGCGGCGCTTTAATGTCATCATTCGCGAGTGGTAAATTCGCTTTGAGAGC
Source organism: Sclerotinia spermophila (assembly GCA_038090695.1). Classification (NCBI taxonomy): domain Eukaryota; kingdom Fungi; phylum Ascomycota; class Leotiomycetes; order Helotiales; family Sclerotiniaceae; genus Sclerotinia; species Sclerotinia spermophila. The sequence goes on along the minus strand of JBBMOJ010000246.1, from coordinate 45,817 downwards.
AACCACGCAGAGTTTAGCTAGAGAATTTGGTCCCAAGGGAGTACATGTTGCGCATGCGATCATTGATGGGGTGATTGACATTCCAAGAACCAAGGAATGGGAAGCAAATGGGGGAGTTGAGGATGGAAAGATCAAGCCTGACGCTGTAAGTACTCGGTATATTATTCACTTACTGTCAACGACTAACGTCATGATATATAGATTGCAGATGCATATTGGTATTTGCACACGCAACACAGATCACACTTTACCCAGGAGTTAGATGTTAGACCATATGTTGAGAAGTTTTGAATTTGGATGACATATATTTATGGTAGATCATATTTCGTCAGACAATGTAATATTCGAAGATCGTCAATTACCTTCGACGAATAGATAGCATAATTATAAAACAACAATGTCCCTTGCCATCAAACTCTCGTTCTTCAGAGACTTTAGTGAAATCTAGAGGAAAGTCTGCAGGCAAGAAAGTTAACTTCATAAGGAAAACTTTGGATTTCTTCTCCGCTCGTCGTTTATCTCGAAAACAATAGTGGAAAATGTCAACAAGGTGATATATGAGCGTAAATGATCACGTAGACTAGAACATATGTCACAATAATCCTAAAGCAAGTCAGTAGAGTGCCAGTCCTCCCAAAACAGGTATAGCAATCAACAACACAACAACATGTTGTTACAAGTATCTTAGATACTTGTTGCTTCGGGAGGACTCCCATGGAGCATTTCACAGTGGTACCAGACGTGCAAGCACGAAGGATGTGAAATGGCCATAATGTTTTATTTGACTATGCCTAGCACATCCAGCTGGCAGAAGCCAGGGATTAATGCATGTAACGCTCATCGAAAGCACGCCAATCCCAACCCAATTTTATATGCCAAATTTATGCCTTGCTCTTCAACTTCTCCTTGATCTCACGACCAGCCTTGATGCGCTCAAGGATGTTCTCACGGTCCTTGTCCAACTTCAACTTGGTGATGATAACCTTGGATGGGTGGATGCCGAGGGGAACGGATTGTCCAGAGGACTTCTCCTTGACGACACGCTCGACGTGGACGATGTATTTGAGACGGTAGACGGAGGTGATCTTTCCCTCGGAGCCCTTGTTGGAACCACGAACGATGGTAACCTCATCATCCTTTCTGATTGGAATGGAGCGGACCTGAAAAAAATTCTGTTAGATGTTGAAATTTGAAATGCCGCAGATGATATATACGCACGTTGTACTTCTCACGGAGTTCCTTGCTCAAAGGAGCGCTCATGATGGTACGTCTGACGCTGGATGGGGCATCGAAATGAGCCTTGCGGGACTTTCTCCTTGAGGAGTGGAGGGCTGTGAAAAAAAAAAAATTGTTAGCTTTGCGATCTTGAGGAGTTGCGTGCAAAATCGAATTGAAAATTGCGCAGAATCGTGGTACGATCGATTGATGGTACATACAGCTGTTGATCTTCGTCATCTTGTCGGATTGGTGAGGAACCTGGATTTGTCGTCGTCGTTGGTTGTTTTCAAAAGATTTCGCGCTGAGATTTCTGGAATGGAGAATTGTGTGCGAACAACGCTAGTGTAAGCGAAAGTTTTAGTTGCATATCACGTGCTAGTGATCGAGCGAAGTATGGGAAACATCAATGATTCCAACCTACAGAGTACGAGAATATGAACATCAATTGTTTTTATCATTCATGATGTTCATTTTAATTATTTTATCCGATGAATGTGCTCAGAGTTATTTATGACAATCATTCTGAAGTACTCTGCGTTCTTATTGTGCTTATAGATACGAACTTGCGATGTAGAAAAACAGGGTCATTAAGAAAAAAATCTCCATTCAAATCGCGAACTCTTCCAACAAATCACAAACCACTTCATGAAACGTTCTCGATGATATATATCACGAGGCTAAGAATGGAATCTAGCCATTCAGATGCGGCCTTCGTTCACGCTCCTTGTGGACATTTTGTTCTCCAGCGATGAAGCCAGCTATGGGAAGCATTTAACTTGGATGTATCCTCCCAAAGTTCCATTACATATCCATGAAGTTACGAATCTTAAGCACGGTATCTAAATCAAACGTCCTATTTAAAATGCAAGATATATATGAATCAATACGTGGTCCTAATTCATGATGATGATATTCACGCAAACAAGTAGGCCATGACTGTAATGCCTTGTGTTCCTATTCCTACCACCATATATAATGGCTTCTCCTTTCCTCCATCTTCTTCTGTCTATATCCAAGAACACAACATTACTTCTAAATCCACACTCAAATCCATGCCCCTATAATCCTGCAAATCCAAATTCCAAACCGGCAACTCGACCATCCCACCAACCCTCCCAAACCTTTCACCTCAAGATGTGCATAACAACCCACTGGCACTGGAAAGCCTGCGACCACACAATCACAACAGAATGTCTTATCCTCTGCAAAAAAGTTTCCACGCCCCAAGGTTGCGCCGGTGAAGACCCCAATAAAATAGAGAAGAAAGGGAGATGTCCCAACTGCAGAAGGGCATGTGCGGCACAAGTTACGGTCATGAATATTCCGGGCGTCGTCTTAGGAACAGGACACGACGAGGGAGGTTGGGAAATGATAGCTGATGCTATGATGAAGGAAATTCAGGAGAGTGAATTTTAAGTTGGGGCGTAGAGAATTTTGGCATAGTAAATTGGGGTTGTTGTCGTGGAGCTGTGTGTTACGGACGTCGTCTATATCCGAATATTCGAAAGCTTTTTGCTAGATTTTATCAAGGACATATAGTCGTATTTGGAAATAGAGTAAGCTTCTAAGAATTATATCCATACCCATATTGTTGTCGCCCGCTCATAAATTTATATCTCATCTTGTTGAACGTCACAAATATCACAATATACCAAGAGCAATCGAATGAAGGAAATATCATATCGTTCTAAACATAAGAGAACCAGACACAAAAGTTCATGTATTTAAAGAAATCCATGGATAAATATTTCAAACCCTTCGATCGCCCATTCACTTTTTTTTCAATCCCCCGTACATATCAAAGGAATACATTTGTTTCTCATCAGACCAACAACCACAACATAAAGTGAAAGAGGAGAAGAAAAACCATCAAAACTATATATGAAACTAGTGCTCACGCCCAGCACTCTAAGCCTCCTCTTACAAAACAAAACACAAAACATAATTTCGCTCATTTATCTTTTACCACCTCCTACGATACCCCCCACCCGTAGCCGTGATTTTCCTAGGCCTTAGTACTGTTACCAGAGTGGATGTACTAGCAGAAACAGACGCCGATGAACAAGATGAAGTACCATTTCCATCACCACAAGGGGCATTACAACTCGAGCCTGATAATATACCACTTGATTCTATACTATTGCCACATACACACTTAACTCCACTCTCAACTGCGTAATATTGATATTCATAACAAATGATTGAGCAGATAGTTGGCGTCATATTCGATGAGTATGTTTCTGGGCCATCTAGGGTGCCTGTTGAGTTTGTAGAACAGCCTATGTAAGCGAATGATGCTGTTGCGCTAGCAGATGCACTAGAGGGTGTGGACGATGACAGATCGCTTAAACTGAATATGGTCATGCTAGCAATTTCATTACTTGAAAGTGTTGACGATATCTCAGTTGCTAAGCTCTGAAATGACGAGGTGACAGAGCCATCATTTGACTGAGACGCAGAGAGTGATAGAGTTGCCCTGCTAGGAGCTTCGGAGCTTGATAATGGCTCGGTACTATAACTAGTCTCTGATTCCAAGGCCGAGAGTGATGGATTTGTACTTGTACTAAGAGGTAGACCACTCAAATCTGTTAAACCTTGTGAACTGGGGCCCGCAGGCAACGACTCAGTACTGAATATTTGAGATTCAGAAGCCGGCAATGTTGTCTCAAAGGCGGTAATGATACTAGTGCTTCCGGATATTGCATTGTTGATGGGGGGTATGCCTGTCTCGGATTCACTGGCAGATGAGAACGGCTCCCGTGATGACGTGCTTGAAGGTGAACTGCCTAAAGTTGTAATTTCCTCGAAATTCGTCTGAGAAGCGCTTGGAATGAATGTGCCTAGAAGCCCTTCCGTAGAGGATGCTGCAGGAGGTACAGACTCACTAGATGTCGCCGACGAAACTTCACCTAGCTCAGTCGATGCCCCCGCTAACGATATGCCTTGTGATGATGATGGAACCTGAGTTGCAAGTCCAGCGCTCGAGAAGGTAGCAGGGGATAGATACTGCGTGCTTGAGATCACTTCAGGGTTCTCTGTGGAAGGAAGAAGTTGCTCAGTGCTGATATTTGAACTTTCAGAGCGGGAACTTGTCTGTAGGGAGCTAGATTGAGATTCCGGACCAATATTCGAACTAATGGCAAGCGATTTTGTCGGAGATATAGTTTGCGAACCCGTAGTACTTGGCAGTGTACTCGCTAAGCTTGAAATAAACTCGGGTATCGACGATGAACTTTCAATGGATGTCTCCAAAGGTAATGTATTTCCCAGAAAAGAGTCAGAAGAGAAAATAAGTCCGGAACTCTGTGATTCAACAGTCAAAATGACCGTGCTTGAAATTATGACGGTACTGAAGCTTGGAGAACTAATATCGGATGTCAAGGAACTTGGCAAAGTATATAGAGATGTCTCCGAAGCTAAAATTGGAAGGGAAGTTCCCGAGCCAAGGTTCCCAACGATAGGGATACTGCTACCAGCTGCGCTACTGGCTTCATAGGCCGAGGAGCTGATAGCCATTTCTCCTTTCGTAGATGATGGGAGCTGGGAAACTCTGCCGGAGGATGACTCAGGTAGGACGGCAATGGAGCTTGTACTAAGAGTGAGCCCGGAGAAGCTCTCAGATCCAGTAAGCGTGGATGAGAGAGAAATGAGAGAAATGAGTGAGATAATAGTTGAGAATTCTTCAATGGTAGAAGGAACTTCAGACTGTAAGACCATAGATGATGATATTATCGAAGGAATGGAGGATGACTGAGGCTGCTCCGATAATACTCCCGAAGAAACAAAACTGCTAGCGGCTGCTGTAGAAGGCTCAACCAGAGGCAATGACGATTGTGCAGATTGAATTGACGAAATTAAGGAATTTCCAATCGAGCTTGAAAGTGTTCCTGAAGGCAGGGTACTTGGAGCTGCCGATAGACTTTCAATTTCGGAAGATGAAATGATTGTGGATCCAGGGTTTAGGAATGAATTTGATGGAACCTCGGACGCGCTGGAAATGATCGCAGTTTCGGAATGGATCTCAATCACGGAATATGTAGATTGGATCGAAGGGATTGATATTATTCCGGAACTTTCGATAAGACTAAAGCCCCCCACCAACGTAGTTGGAAATGCTGGCAAACTAGAAATACTTGTGTTAAGTAATTGACTCTGAATCCCGGGACTTAGGGAGGTAAACAAAGTCTCAGCCGCATTCGTAGACTCAATCAGAGATTCAGATAATCCACCGATGCTTCCCGAGCTCTCAGCACTCAATGTAGTCTGAATGTCACTGCTTGGGACACCAGCCAGAGAACTAGGCTCCGAAGGCAGACTTGTTAGAACGTCTGAACCACTCAAACTAGCAGAGACCTCAGTAGGAAGAACCGAGAATTTACTCGTCACTGTGCTTATTTCTGTAATAGCTGATGACAACAGAGTACTGCTGATTGTTTCCGAGGCTCCAAATGAAGTCCCGGATCCCAAATTTCCAACAAACGGAGCTGTAGTTCCAGTGAAATCATTTTGGCTTGTTGACACAGCAGAAAGTGATGAACTGATAGGTCCAAAACTACCGGAAGATACAATTCCAATGCTAGAACCAGGAGATAACGTCAAACTGGGAGCAATAGATGGAGTGATGACCTCATCACTGAAGGGAGGAGAAGAGGTTGAGATTCCACTAGTTAAGGCTGGTAGAGATGATTGGGTCGGCGTGGTCGACACCGAAAGCTGTAAAGTTTCACTTTCCACGGTTGAAAGGGTTGTTGATTGAGCAACACTGTTAGTTTCCGTCTCAAAAGAGCCAGAGGGCAACGATGAGATGTCCAAGGAACTGGCTATGGAAGCGGATGGGATCGGTGACTGGAACAAATCACTGCTAGTCTTCTGAGATGTAAAAGACGGTATCAGTTGAGTTTCTGCAGATATCGAAATTTTACTTGATATGCCGCTCGTAGCCTCCGATAAAAAGCTGCTTATTGCCGCTGAAGAACCAGTCGGACTCAATACAGTAGTAAAAAATGAAGCCGATTCTGACTCTAAAGGAGCAAAATCTGTGATAATCTCAATGGTTGTCTTCGGTAAGGATAGAGGAATAGCCGAGGACTCAAGGATACTGGTTGATATTTCAGGGAATCCGGAAGCGGTTGACTCTCCCAGTGATTGACCGGTCGACGTTTCCAAAGCAAATGAGTTACTTTGTGTAGTCGTTGTAGTTGAGCCAGAAATTGCATTATTAATTGGTGGAATGCCAGTGGAAGTTCCAGTTTGGAAACTCGAGGAATAAGCACTCGATGTGAAGAGAATGACAGTGCTTTGAGTCTCCGAGGGTTCGAAACTCAAGAGTGAGGTTGTGGGGAAGCTACTCATAAATCCAGAAGATTGAGCAGCCGATAATGACCCCAAACTAGATTCATATGAAGAGAGGGCTGCAGATATTGAACCTTGGATGATGGATGAAAACGATATAGACGATGAAAAGAAGCTCTCGGAAGTGGATGATGGACTCTGGAACTCCTTTCCAGAAGAAGTCGGCTGTTGAAATAGGAGAACAGACTCAGATTGGGAAAATGACTCGGAAGTAAATGATGGATAGGATGAACTAGTAATAGAAGAAGGAATTGTGGCAAAATTACTAGGCGACTCAAATGCTGAAGCGCTAATGAAGGAGCCAGCTGTTGAAAAAGCGATAGTTCCTTGGGGTGTAAAAACTGACTGATCAAAAGATGAAGATGATATAAAAGAATACGAACTGGACACCTTGGACGGTGTATTCGTAAAGTCGGGCGAGCTGGTAGTTTGCGATCCGCTAGATAATTCAACCGATAAAGAAATGAATTCAGTCGAAGTAACAGAGGGACTTTCCACACTCGCCGAATTTAGACTAAAAAAGACGTTGTAGATGCAATTGCTGAGCTTGTGGCAGAAGGATCAAAAGGTAACATCAATAATGAAACAGTTACACAATCTGCTCCAGGTGTCAACATCAAATAAATCGATCCATGACAAGCTTGTATAATATTGGCAGCATTATATGGTAATGTCAAACCAATAGAACAATCTGACTTGATTGATGCTACAACAGGTTGATAACCAAGTTGTTGATATTTTGTTGCAGTAGAAAAGAAAATTGCCTCATTTCCAGCATTATGAGTATCTTGATTAGATGCCAACAAAACAGGATTTCCAAAGAAATCTACAATATTGAATTGAAGTTGTCCAGTAGTAGGTGATAATGAGAAGGTTAAACTCTTTGAGGCATCAGTGGTGAATGATAAAGCATCATCACCGAATGATACAGGATCCCATAGGTATTGTGCTGGCATATCTGTTTGATTTACAAGGATTCTAAAGGATGGTGCAATAGGACATCCAGCAATGGAGGTCGAAGATGTAATAGGTGAGAAGGTTGAAGTGCTTGTTACCAGACCAGAAACTCCAGATGGTATAGTTGTTGCGATCAGTGGAGTAGAAGAAGCTCCAGTTTGAGATAATTCACTGCTAATCAATCCTGTGCTTGATTCTGTAGTCGAAGCAATAGTTGACAATGTTGACGAAGGCCCATTGATTGAAACAGCAAAAGCTCGAACTTGAGTGCATCCATCTCCCCTTTGAGCTTGCTTGGCTGGTGTCAAAATAGTAAATATACCACTGCATATAGCCAAAATATTATCTCCAGTGTTTGGAATATCCAAACTAAGTGAACAATCTGCCCCAACACTAGCAGTAAATATTCTCATACTATCTGAAATATGGGCCGCAGTAAAAAGTTGAAGAGGAGATCCTAAAGCGGTCAAGCGAACAGCACCTGTGATTGGTGCATTATCAGAATGACGTTTTGCTTGGAAAGCATTACCAAACCCAATATTGAAAGAAGCTGCTTGTGAGCGTGAGGTTACAGGTGGTAATGTATCATAACCCCATGTACCTTCAATGGTTCCACTATCTGGATAGTTGAGTTGAGATAACCATTGCTTTGGTTTACCAGGTTGATCAATAACTACATTGAACAGATTTGGCACACCTGCGCAGACATAATTATATGAAGGAGGTGCAATGGATGTGGATGCTGGGGAGGAGCTTGTAGATGATACTCCTAGCTCACTTGTGGAGAGAGGAGCGGTCGTTGTACTTTCAATATCGGTAATTAAACTTGTTTCGGTGGTAGACTCGGGCGATTCAGTAGTAGTTGTTGTTGTTGTGCTGCCAGAAACTGCATTATTTACAGGTGGAATGCCAGTACCACTACTTGTACCCTCAGGCGACTGGGAAGTGGTGCTCACTCCTGATTCTTCGGTATTTACAGCCTCAGACGTTATAGTAGCTACCCCAGTTTCTGGAGGGCTTGGGGTGGTCGTTACTCCTGGTCCTTCGGTATTTACAACCCCCGAGGTCGTTGTAATTCCAGGTTGCTCGGTGCCAAAGGTACTTTCAGAGGTGGTACTAGCCGTCGGTTCCTCCGTACTAACGACGCCCGAAGTTATACTTGCCGTCGGTTCCTCCGTACTGACGACGCCCGAAGTTATACTAGCGCCGGTGTCTCCAGCACCAGAGCTGGTAGTTGCCCCCGGTTCAGTAAGTGCCTCCGTGGTAGACTCAATACCGCTCGTGGTCGTTGTGCTGCCAGATACAGCGTTGACAGGTGGAATACCAGTGCAACTGCTACTAGCCGCCCCTGTTGTGCTAGATCCCGGTTCTTCGGTATCAACAGCATCCGAAGTCGTTGTAGCTCCCAATTCACTTGTACTTACGATGCCTTCCGAGGTGCTTGTTGTTCCCGGCCCTTCAGTATTGATAGCAACAGTGGTACTAATCGCCCCTGGGTCTTCAGTAGGAGCTTGCGAGGTGCTGGTGTCTCCCGGCCCTTCAGTAAGAGCCCCCGAGGTGCTCGTGGCTCCCGGGTCGTCAGTATTGATAGCCTCAGTAGTGCTGGTAGCCCCTGTTCCCTCGGTAAGGATAAACTCAGTTGTCGGAGAAGCTCCTGGAGTCTCGGTTGGGATAATTTCCGAAGATGTAACCCCTGGCTCCTGAGTGAAAATAATTTCAGTCGCTGAGGCAGGGCCTTCTGTCTCACTTGCACCGACATCAATAAAGGCGACTGATGTTGGAGGAACATATCCAGCCAATTCGTAAATAATAATCGCACTTCCAGGCGTGCGATGTCTGATTCTTCTAGCGGGAGCAGGACTTCCTCCACATATCTGTGTCGAATCACCTGGGCAAGGATATGAACAATCGGTGGCTGGTTCAGCTTCGAGCAATTTGTTGGAACAATAACAGTGTCCCGGTCCGATTCCTGCATATCTGAATGGATTGCCTCCATTTGCTGTAGAGCAGAACTCAAGACAGTGACTGACTGTGTCATAAGTATTTGGATCGGTGCTATCCGTGATAGGTGGAGACAATGGAAAGCCAGTACCCTCTTCATCTGAGTAACATTCCACTGCATTGTAGGTACCCACTGGTGTATTGCCAGATGAGACTCGAGTTGGTTGCGAAGGTGGCTGGGTTGTAACCCCTGGTTCTTCGGTAATAACAACTTCTGTTCCTGCAGGTTGACTGGTTGTTGTAGGGGGCTCAGCAGTGACCTCTGGAGCCGAGGTTGTTGTTATTCCTTCACTAGTAGTTGAAGATCCAGAAGCGGCATTATTAACTGGTGGAATGGTGAAACCAGATGATGAAGTAAATTCAGAAGATATAGTCGAAGTGCTGAGAATATCCGATGAAAGGACCGCGGAGGAAGACTGTGTGCTACCACATTCGGATGCTATTCATCATTAAAATGGATTCAATGTCTAACCAATATATTTGAAGATACTCACCAAATACAGTTTGAGCCGGCTCGATCACGGTTGTTGTCCCGTCGAAGAAAGTCGTAGTTCTACGCTTAACTTCGGTAGCAGTAACATATTCGGTATGAATAGAAGGGGGTGCAGTATAAGTAAGAATTGAAAAAGAGACGTCAGTGTAAGTCGTATATTGTGGTACGACCGAGATTCGATAACGAGTGACAGTTGAATAAACAGTAGCTGGTACCGCGTGAGCGAAAGGAACGAGTGCAATACCACACGCTGCTACCTGCAGCAGGCACTTTGGTAGTGAAGTTGGACGCATGGTCCTGACGTAGTATCTGGACGAACTCGAGTAGGTAATATTTGAGGCTTCGAAATATCTGAAGATAAGAACTACTTGACTTCTATGTAGAGAGCGACGTGAAAGTGTGTAAAAAGATACTTCTCAAGGGGTTGAAGAATATATAGAATGTAAGTTTTGTTTTTGAGTACGCTCGTCGGAAGAATGTAGATGGCGTCTTGCCCGCGTCAAGGAGAGGATGAAGTAGAGACATGTAGGGTACATGATGATGACAAGGATATTCAAGGAATGGGTAACGTTGAGCAAAACTCTCATAATGGAATGTGATATCAAATGATAGTCCTTGGAGTATAGAGTAATTGACTTCAAACATATAGACTACACCACCTAAAAGTCACTCGACTTCATAGTATATTATCATTGAACAAATCAAAGTGCCATCCGACAGAATTCAGCGAAAATTCTGTAAAGCCCTATTGATATTAGCAGAGCATCACAAGAGAGTAGATATGGGTATACCGTCGTTGCGACATTGTGTATATTCACGTGATTCCATCCCATAGCTTGTTTACGCGCCAAGAAACGTTTGAAATGGATGTGCATTCTTCACCTCTTCAAGGGCATGGCGGCAATAGGGAAGGTCAGTCAGTCCCACCGAAAATATGTTTCGAATCTAGAGTTAATGTGATTCGTGTAGAGCATCTGTAAAGTGGCAAAAACATGCCATATGGAGGATGGGAAAGTCTGGACCTGGTCCTCGAGAAGAAGAATACCATCGGACGGCATGAGAAGAAAATATCTATCAAAAGTGAAATTCCTCGTTATGCTTGAAGAGAAACAAGTATGTGAAGAGGATGAGAGGGGCAGAAAATCGAAATTGAAAGAGATCAGAGTAAACGAAATAACAATAACACAAAACGAGCAAATGCGAACATTTCCTTGCAAAACGAGAAGTCGCCACTACTGCTCCACCAACAATACAATCCGCACCTTCCAAAAGCTCACCGCGTTACTTTCAAAAGAAGGAAAAATCCCCCAAGCCAGCCTTCAAAAACCACGCGTACATTCAAGACCCCTGAGAAAGCACCTCAAAGCCTTCATCCCTCCAATTTCCCCCGCGCCTCTGACATCAACCGTCTACCGGTAGTCTTCCCCTTGAATCTGGATCATTTCTCCTGCACCCGCGTTCCGCGACATGGCTTTGGCTTTCTGATGAACCTATGTTCGTAATGGCGCCGTAGTTGAGAAGCAAGGGAATCCCCCAAGAAAATTTGCATACCAAAACATCTTACCATGCCATTGCAAAATTCCGTCGCGCCATTTTTTTTCTTTGGGCAGAAATACATCCTCTCTACACGTCTTTGAGACGCCGCCATGTTCCCAAAGCATGAGTACGATGGCTCTTTCCTGTAAAAAGTTGAATGTTCTCGTGAGATCTTGCCTAGCTGGGAAAACTGTATCTTACCTAGTGTAGTTTTGTCTATCACGTGACGTGTATTGGAATTGTGAAATTTTCATAGGCAAAGGTTAACCTAAGTTATGTGACTTTCACAATTTATGCATGAATACTTCACAAAATGACATCCTATTCTCTTCAAGCTTATCAATGCGAGGTCCCTCTTGTATGCCAAGTATGAACGCTCCATAAGGGTATTTTGCTAAGGGTCTGAAATGGTTAAGTATTCTTTAAAGAAACATGATTGGAAAGCGGTTTATGCGATCTCAATCTCAATACTCGAGGATATCACCCGCCGCCAACTGAACGTCCTGGCCAACCGAACGACTAGATCTAGTTCTGCGATAATCTAGAAGAATTCTTATTCTCTTCAGAGATAAACAGAATCTATCAACCCTATCGAGGCAAATATAGGCTAAAGACATCAAGTTTCAGTGCTATTGGGGGTGGTGAACCATGATTATTCAGTTCGTGAAGGCGTCGAGTTGGCATATGACGCCTTCTAAACCACTTTCCGCCCATTCCTGCATGTCCATTCCTAACACTCAAAACGCTCTCTTCAAGAGCCTTACCTAGCCTCTCATAACAGGATATCGTTCTCCTTTCAAAACTACAAATAACACACCCTCAACACACTTCAATAACTAATTCCAGTCGAAGATAAGATGACGTATCATTCTAGTTCTAATTTTCCAATTCAAAAATAAATGTCAATTCAATCTCGTTTCCAGTTCCAATATAATTCTAAATCCCCGAATTGAAACACTTGCCTTTGCTTTTGAAAAACTCCAAATGCTTCCAATGTGCATATACACAACCAACATCGTCTTCTGAGTCCGAAAAGCAAGACAAATAAATAGAAATAGGTATCTCGAACTCTTCCCATCCCATCCCATTCCCCACCAGAGGATTCTCCTCCTCTCCCCCTTCCTCACTCAACCACCCGGCCCCATCCCTCCAACCCCCCCCCTTTACTTCTCCAAAACCATAAACCCCGCCCCCGCCCTATCCTCCCTCGTAACTACCATTTCCCGTCCCACCCCTTCATCCCCACATTTCCATTTCCCGCCTCACTATCCCCCACACTCCTTCCCCCGGTACTATTCATCACCGGCACATTCCTACTATTATCCGCCCCGGGAATCGCCGCCATCGAGCTCTGTACCGCGCCCAACGCGCTCATTTGTTGACCTATTCCCGTATTCTATTCCCCTCGTAAGTATCTTGTGTCCACTTAAATCCACAAGCCTTATCCGGACCCGAACATTGTGTTCCTGCTGCTTTAGCGCTGCTTTGCAAGATGGGGAAAGTGTTTTGGAGGTGAAGATGGGCGAGGATGGAGGTTGAGGCCAACCAGGCGGTGAATTAGGCTTGGAAGGATAGTTGATCAGTATCACATGTATTGGCTGTTTCGCACGCTTTTCCAGTGGTGATAGAATTAGTTTTGCTAGAGGAGAACACATTGATTGAGGTGTTCATTAATTGGTTTGTGCGCTGTTGCCAGGTTGAGTTGCCGTCGGTCTGAATAGGTCAGTTATTATTACTTTTCCCTTCCAAGTCGCATGGAATAAGAGATTCAACGGTGATAGAAGACAAGTTTAAACAAGAAGATGCCAAGGAGAGAAAACTCACATAGTTAAACATATTCGCCGCCCCATGCAAATAAATCCCCGCATTATAACTCCACTGCAATCGATCCACGCTCGCACAATTATCCGTATCACTACTTCCATCATAGATATTGTATCCACTATCAATCAACCCCACACTCTGTTCCCATTGCCAAATCTTCTTTGCCCAATCCGCATACGTCCGATTTCCCGTATACCTCGCTAATCTAGCTCCTAGGTTGAAAAAACATCCGTTGGCAATAGAATTCTTATATGTAAACCCATTATTGAACGTAAAAATCTGCCACCTCAGACCACCTCCACAAACTACTAGTATCCCATCGACTTGCCATCTCATTGAACACTGCTTGAGCTAATGCTAGCCATTGTGGTTGATCAGCAGGAGAGTTTTGAAAATTCGATTCGGCAGCTAACATGGCGGCCATTCCCCAAAATCCTTGATCATCATTTCCTTCATCTTTGGTTTGATTTGCAGGCATATAATCGGCATCTGGACCCAGCTTGATAAAGAAGAGCCTCGGAGACGATGTTATTATATGAAGTATCACCCGTGTAACGCCAATAATCTATTAAAGTCATGAGCATTCCACCACCTTCCCACCAGAAACAAGGTGGAGGTAAAAGACCTGGACTTTGGCCCTATAGGACATTAACAAGAGACTCGTATCGTATAACATAAAAGCCAGAATCCACATACAGATTCGTTCCCATGATAATATGATACCAAACTTGCAGCACTTTTGATCGAATCTAGAAATATTGATTAGACTCAGGATCCCAACACATATCAACAGGCAAACCTACCAGCCTGTGAAGTATCAAGTGTAAGAGCATGCACAGCACTCAAGCCAAGCAATGACCACAACCAGCTTTGAATCCTCATTATGAAACCTACGTATCTCCAAGAAACCAGATGTGAAAGATGGAATGATGAAAGTAAAGTGGAGAAGAATTAAAACCAAAAAGTGGAAATGGTCGTGGGAAAGGCTGATTGGAATAGCATGGCGCAGATTTAAAGAAGGATCGTAAAGATGACTGCAGATGGTATGAATAAGAATATCATAGCCCTATCAAAGGTGCGTTGGTATCATTCATATCGTATTCAAAATAGATACTCGGTGACAAGATAGGTAAAGCTCAAAGAATCCGACTTTCGCTGTTGAAAATAATATGAGAGAAGAGAAAGGACGGGGATAATTATTAAAACAGTGTAAGTATTAAGAATATCATTACAAAGTATATTCCTTGTGAATATCAAATTCAATCGTCGAAAGACAGTAAGTGTTCGAAATGAAGATTCGAGAAAAGAAGAAACGTTTGCAATACCAAAAGCATAACAGTGATAACACAACTTATGAAACCACTCAAGTATCGTCAGATCCAGCCTGATACATGAAACTGTTAACGGACGGCCATGGAAGAACAACTTATCCTTATCCTGGTCTTATAGCACTGTCAAATAGCGAGTGCGCCACCCACTACGAAATGGTTCGTTCAGTCATAGGATTCTTAATCGATCAATAACAAACAGATCATTCATTTTCATAATGACGCTCCGCTGGCCCTCCGGGAGCCACTGCCGTGGAGGCAGAATATTTGGACATGCGATATATATCAAACACGATAGAAATATTGATAGAGAAAGCTTAAGCTTTCTCTCCTCCTTCTCCTCCTCTTACCCAAAGATTCTATATCCCTCTTCCTTCCTCTTATCCTCTGCGGAGTACGTATACTTCCCATGTACCTAATCAAAAGATGATTCATTCCAGATGTGTAAAATATCTTTGCCCCAGACTTTTAGCAATAGATTCTGATTTCTGATTTCTGCACATTCGATTACATTGGATTGATTACACACCTGGATAGTGGGCACATAACCTTATATAAATCCATATATAAATCCAGCTTAGCTACAAGCCTAGGTATTCAACATTACTTTAATACTTGAAAATACAGCAATGAATCAAATTCTTATAATATAATCTTGATATCAGTATTTGTACTAATAATCACTCTAAGAAGGAATTCGAATACCTACTTCCAGTCAAAAGCCAAGGTCATTCAAATTCTTAAGATTTATTATCCATTGTCCCTCATCTCATCTCGTCTCATACCATTTCAACATCCCACTAACTCATCGCATCTTATTTCGAGTCATCATCTATCCACCCCTCCTTCAGTCAATCTCGTCCATCAACCAAGAAGCTATTCACAAGAAAAAAAGATGTTATTAAAAAAAACTCCCCTAACCTACTAGTCACCCCCTAAAAAAGAACGGACAGCTAAGAACGCCATTAAGTGATATATCAACCACTCCACTCTCCATATCTACTATCAGAGAAAATAAGAAAACTGTTGTGAGAAAAGCAAATACCCGACCCAATGCCAAGCTAATCTTCAAAAATGCAAATGCCAAAAAAAGAAACCTCCGCCGTGTGCGATGATACAGTACTTTACAAAGCCATCATGGCAACCACTGCCACAATACCTGCGAATAGACTGCCTTTCAGTACACGTTCTTGATTTGCGCCAAGGCTATCTGCACTGCTTTTACTGGTTGAAGAAGAGCCGTCTCCTTGAGAAAATCCACTACTGCCAGTTGAAGATGAAATACTGGACGATGAAGTCGCTGATCCCGAACTAGAATCACTGCTGCTACCATCCCCAGAATGATCATCTCCAACTCCTCCACCACCGGACCCAGTAAGACCAGGAACGGTTGCGGCAGTGGAAACGGCAGTTGACCCAGAAGCTGCTGCCGATTCTCCCGCGGTCATATTTGTTCCAGTAGCCAAGAGGGAAGAGAGAATAGTGGGCTTTTTTGAATCAATGACAGTATTGTTGGTTCCCAAAGCACTGTTATAGTAGTATGACTTTCCGGAATTGGTTCCTGGAGCAGATTTTGCGTTGTAACATGAGATGTCGACCGATTCAAATGAGGCATAATAGTAACCATTGTTTTTAATATCCTCAGAATTCCAGTCAATTTCACCACCTGCCCAAGCGATAGTTCCAGCACCGTTACTTGCGAGACCACCGGGCCAAAGAGAAAGTTGGACTCTAGCAGGAGTTTGTGGGTAGTCCCATTGGTTTGCGGTTGCATTCCAAGTATCTACACGCTTCTTTGTACGTCCGACCTGTCCATCTACAAGCCAAGTAATCTCATCAGGAGTCCAATTGATTTCGTACTCGTGATAATTGGCATATGTATCGGAAAGTGTGATATTTAACTCGTTATCATCTTTCAAACAGATTAGCATAATACTTGTGTGCTCATGAAAAATTAACTCACAATTTGTGATACCCTGGAAATAATAGTTGGATTGAGCAGTGGTCAATTCCGAACCAACAAATTCGTAATCGATTTCATCCTTCACATCCGAGAAAAGAATAAAAGCCGTAATCACACCCTGACCTCTGCTAGTCTTAAACTTTGCCTTCACATTTCCATACCACATATAAGTCGAAGATGCCATGACCGTTCCAACCGAATTTGCCGACATAGTCAACAACACATTATTATCGTAGATGACTGGACTTCCACTGTAAACCCAATTCGACTTTGATGCATCGCCCAAGTATTTTGTGTTTGAGGTGATACCATCCATGCTCGTAAAGGTATATGAAGCGCTCTCGCAGATGGGTTCGGGAACGCAGGAATCGAGAGAAAATGACATTCGAGGATCACAACCTCCTAGACAGTATGCGCCAGTACCACATTCTCCATATTCTGCAAAGGTCAGTCTATACCCTCGTATATACTTTCGAGAAAAGATTACTCACGAGAGCAACATGGTGTTTCTTCAGGACAATGACTGTCGAGACTACAAGCCGCGGACGCCACCGCGGCCGAAGCCAGAACGGCCAACAATGTGGATTTTCCAACCATTTTGTATGTATATGTGTATGTATATGCAGAAGTCAAAAAAGAGAACGGCCCCAAATTGATATCGAAGCGATTGGCGATATCGAGGGGTTTTGAGGTCGTACGAATTGTATGATGAACAATATAACGAATATAAAAGGTGCGCGATAGAAGTGTAAGATTTATTAACGGCTGATTACAGTCAAGTGTCCCCGTATCGAGTGAATAATAAGTATGTGATGTGAGCGATTGAATTTCTTGATCGACAGTTGGGAAGTAAAGTTAAAGTTCCCCGCGAAAGTCAAAAAGTCCCTAATCCTTTCCTTGTCGTGATATTGTATGATATCTGTTGGTATACCGTTTTATGCGCGTTTAGGGTTCCTTTCATACGATTCCGTCGTTTGAATTATCTCCAAATTGAAGGATTATTAAATTGCTCTTGCTTACTTGGCAAATGTAGTGTAATGGAATGGAAGAATCGATTCACAAGCGAATGTGGTTTGATAGAAAAATGATAATGAAACAAGGTGATTGATTCAACGACGAATAACGAATGATGTCGTGAATTACTTTTTTAATTGATTTACCTACTGTTTGTTTGAAGGATGGTTGAAAGTTGGAGAAAGAAGTGGGATAAGGAGGGAGTGAAAAGGGAGAAAACTCCATTTGAATGGGGAAAGACAGAAGACAAGCATAGGGAAGACAGGACGACTAAAAGAGTTCTAGTAATCTAGGTCATTATTTTTATCCATGTGATGATATTTACGTGTAGAGAGTGGCACGAGTGTATAATGAATGTATTTAAAGACTGTTGTACCGGATTTACATGAGTTGCATGTAATGTATTCTTAACGTTTTTGGTATTTTGGTATTAGTCAAGGGCTTATAGGAAGGATTATCTAGTATTGATAATATTGAACGGGTGGAGTAATGACATAATCACATAATCACATAATCACATAATCCCATAATCCCATTCATGATCTTCCAATCAAAGCAGCACGCACATGCAAAAAATGGAGCATCTCGTACTCAACATGTATAGTATGTACAGAGTAAAGTATATCTACATAGGTGGAAGCAAGAAAGCCAATCATAAGGTGAGTTAGTTCCCTTGGTATCATTTTTAGCTACAGAGGGAATACGAAGAAAGGTTTTCGGGTAGTGTGTCGTGGTGGGTGCGTGGTGCTGATGAATATGAATATGAATATAAATTGGATAAAGTATATAAATACATATATACATATATACATACATACAAACATACATAAATACATAGCTTATACTTATTATATATATATCTCATATACAGATAAGTTAGATTTATATCTTGAAACTCTATATCGTAGAATTTATAAAGTTATAATAAAATTAACTTAAATAAAAAGCTTCCGAGAAAGTTAATTTTTTTTAAGTTTAGATATAATTGATTAACAATTTGACATAATAAGGTACGCAATTCCGCTTTCCCCCCCAATTGCCACTCCACCCAAATTCCGGGGATACTTTCGGGTTTTTATTTTATTTGTTTATTTAACTTTTAAGGCGCTTGAACCTTGATAACCTTAAGGCAGACAGACCCTGGGACCCCTGAACGTCCCCACGAGATCGAGAAGGAAAAAAGAAAAAGAAAAAGAAAAAGAAAAAGAAAAAGAAAAAAAAAGGGAAAATATGTGGAAACATTGGAATGCTCAGTGCGTCTATGGTAGGTACCTACTGTACTGCCGACATAGTACAGTAATATCTAGTACCAGTCAATATATCTTTAGCATTTCTGGGGAAAATATCATTCATTCATTACATTACATTACATTACATTACAATTATCATAAATTATAATCAACATAGAAAAACAATCATTTATTTCCCTCTCACGAAATACAAAGTATCATATCACCCCTCAATTCAAAGACAAAGACACCTACTTTGTACTCACAACACTTAACCTAACCTATTTCGTACCCCCATGCCAAGTCTTCATACCATACTCTCTCACAAAAGTAAAAAGAGATCAGCATTCATCTACTTCTCTATCCATCAGCCTTGCATCACCACCTCATGTTCCCTCATCAAGCTATCATTTACTCCCTACATTAATTATCGTGAATCATTTTTACACCCCGGCAGTACACACACATATCCGTAGCTAATAGGGGCCCAACTCCGCAATCCAATCCCACAGATGATACTAGCTACGAGCTAACGGCACGGCACGATATTTGTACGCTCACGCTCTATCAAAGATTGTGTAAAGTCAGATGAGATGAGATGAGATGTGATGAGATAAGACGAGATGAGACTAGATCAGGAACGCGTTCCTGGCCCATACCCGGGATTTCGTCATCATCCCTATAATACTATAATATAGTATATCAAAACGTGAAATCCAAACCGTACATGTATGTATATCCAGGTATCCAGCCCGTACTGGAAAATTCCCATTAGAAAATGAGAGTGATCGCAAATTAGACAGCGGCAACCTACATACATGAAAATGACCATACCTCACGCCCTAACCATAATAATTACAACCATGAGGGTTGCACACACACGCCCTCCACCAATTTACATCAGAAAACATAAAGCTCGAGGTGAGACGACGTTATACCATGTGCCACAAATACATACATACAATCATAATCTTATCACCAAGTCCCTCCGGAACCCGAGTACGGGATCTTTCTCGTTCAGTGAGTCACATTCACAATCGATTTCGTAAGCGATACTTTCGGTTCTGTAGCTCATCTTAAAAAGTATACTTGAATCTGCGTTGCAAGCAAAACAAATGCATGTAAAACCCGTTCAATTTTACTCCTTCTTTCCTATCCTACCCCGCTATTGCAGATATGTTTCATTCCTCCGCTTTTACTCCATCCATACCCATACGCTGCTACCTACGCCATACCTTATCCTATCCCGTCTCATACTATTCCCTCCCAACACCCATTGGAAAAGATACGCCTATTTCAACATCCGCTGTCCTAGATCAAAAGATCAAGAAAGTAGAGAAAAAGACACACCGGCCAAAGGAACATCAATGGCCACGAAGAAGTCCTTTTTTTTTTCTTTCTCTTTTTTTTTGGAAAACGAAGTAAAGAGAAGCGAAACACATCAAGCCGGATCCAACTTTGCGTGATGCATACCACCCGGTGTTCCGCTGCTGTTGCTGTTGCTGTTGTCATCCATTTTCATTTCTCAGGTTTTCAAGAGAAGAGAAGAAATGGAAAAGAAGGGGATAAGAGATCAGCTCGCTTTCGAACGCCTTGAGATCCACGTAGAAATCCGCCTTTGGTTCCGTCCATGATCCATCCACCTTGCATGCATTGAATCCATGCCGTCCCAATGCGAGAGGAGGAGTGAAGGAAAAGAAAAGAGCATAGCACATGTGGATAATTTTGGTGGATAAATAAAAATCCATGCTTGTACATATAAAATAGGTAAGATAACTTCTCCTCAAACTGAATGTCAAACCAAAATCCTATACTTCCGAAGAAATGTGCCGAAGAGACATTTTGAAAAAAGAAAAAGAAAAAAAGAAGCATGAATAAAAGCATCCCACCCGATCCTATCCCAGCGCCCCCCTTATATTTTCCCGCCAAAATTATCCTTGGCGTACTGTTCGCATGCCTAGATTAAAGATAGGGAGTTTGGTTAGTCATGGGTGCTTTAGTGTATCGATACTAGTCTCAATGCTACAACATGGTACATGTCAAAGTCTACTATCTCCCAAGACAAGATGTCCCAGATACAAAACTAAACAACGAGAGGAAAGAGAAGCCTACCTTGGCGGGTTTTCCAACTTTCTGTCCAATAGCCTTCCACTTATTCGCCTCGTAATCCTTGATGGCCGCGAGCAAAGCCTGACTCTATTTAAGCATCAGCACGTACCATATGCATGATATGCTGCAAAAACAGAACGTACCTCATCTTCTGCGAATTCTGCATAATGCATGTCCTATAAAAAGCAATTAGTATATGTTATGATAACCAGCCATACTACTTTCACACTAGCCGAGACAGGTGTTTGGGGGGAAAATCAAGAGAATGAAAGTATATTCTTACCTTGTACCAGTGCTTCTTAACACTTCCTTCAGTTCTTGCTGGGAAAGTCTGTAGACACAAAATTTGGAAGTCTTAGCTTCGTCTCGAGGCTTTGTGCGACTTGACATGAAAAGTCTGTTGGGGTCACTCCAAAGTAGACTTTCAACTTATCTCACCTTTGCAATATCCGCCCAGCTATTACCTGCATCTCTCATATTCTTCAATCTCTGCTCTTCAGCAGGTGTCCAAGGTGTATTGGTACGACTCTTTTTGGCAGGTGGTGCCATCGACGAGGCCATATTGGGATCATCTAAGCCGGCCGAAGAAGGTCCTGCAATAGATGGACCCGACTGCATATTGAAAGCCGAAGTATTCGTCGCAGTCGCTGGGCCCGAGGCGCGTCTCTTGTTTCGCGAGCTTGCTGGCGAAGGAATCTCGGATTTGAGATTAGACGGGTCAGTAGCCGATGGATGGTTATGAGAGAGAGAAAAGCTCGCATTAGGATCGATTTCTTGTCTATCTACACGCTTAGACATTGGATGAATGGTCGGGGGTGAATGCGCGGGAAAGGTAAAGAATGCAGAGAAATCTTCGAGGTCGGGAAGGTTCGAGAAGTTTTTAGGTGGTTGTTGCGCGAGAGAGGTGTCGGAGGGAGCTGCAGGCTCGCGTGTGGATTGGTTCATAAGATCACCGTGTGAGGCTGGGGTATAGATACAAAGATACTTACGTTCTCATGTACTTGGGAACGTTTGAACGTAGTCAACAGGGCTGACATCCCTTTCTTTGCATAACTTGCCAAAGACCGTTGGAAGCGCTTGGCACCACTTCGGATCCTAGGACAACCTGTAAGGCGTCTGGGGAAGTGGAGATGTTAATGATATAGTCGATGGCCCATTCATCTAATATTGTGCGACAAGCAAGATTTTGTGTGAATAATGATGATGGGGGACTTTGTTGTTATAGGTGTGATCTGATGACTAGAGGTGGACGGCCACATCCAGACATTAAGTACCCTCGGTACATATTCCAAGAACATGTGGGCAAGGAATAGAAGCCGAAAGAAACCATAATAGATATGCCTGTCTACGATCGGGCTACGGTACATACACGATAGCAACCTTACTTGTAGTGACTTTGAGCGGCTGAGGTGCCAATCACAGGTCTATCGCACACACTACAAGAATCTAAGATGCATCTCCATAGATTTAAGTATTGGCCATGTATTAATAAATGTTCGTTGGCCCGAACATACTTCTGAATTTCTCATCTCCAGCGCGGCTTGCGATGACGGAAAGTCAAGGGATTGACAGGTTCGAATTGCAATAACAGGCTAACAAGTGGTGTGGATGAGGTTGGGTGAGAAATGAGTATACATGAATGGACATATCCATGTAACTTCCCAGTGGAAAGATCGTCAAATCCACGTCTGCGTTTATTGTAAACTTTTGTGTTACCACCAAACACTAGGGTCCCTACAAGTCATCCCTAGGTATAAAAGATGATGAGACTCCAGCTTCCCTCAAGTCCCTTTGTCTTTGTCCGGCGTTTTGGTTACACTGGGCAGGGGATGAACGTGGGTTGTGGGTGAAGAGGACGCAAGTTGATTGCATTTCATTATTTTCCTTGCCCCTGGAGAGAAGTAAGTCATCGTGATACATTTTCTGCCGGCTTTTGCTTGGTTGCTTTGACTCAGCTCGACGTGCAGTAGTAAGACGCATGTAGTGGTGGGAATATGAATTTCTTGATTGGAGGTTCATAAATGATGATTGTCAGAGGGGAGATCTGAATGGTCGAAGAGCTGTGCTGTTGTTTAAACTAGAACCGAAAGCTGCGGGGTATGCAACATTCAGCACAGTATCCCATACATCTCGCAATCTACCTAGTTTAGAACCGTATTGACAAATGAAATTTTCATCTTGGAGCTTATCGATTAATCCACTTGCTTGCCAATATGCCACGATTTCTCTGTACTCGTTTCTGTAATTGAAGTATTAATCAATATTGCTTTCAAGCCAGAAGATTTGTGATGGAGTATATCTCAGATCGGCGGGAATATCGCAGTAATCATTTTTCTCGTATCAAAACCTTGAAATCAAAGCGGTGTATAGAGGATTCAAGTTCTAGATGAGGCTATCGTACCTCTTCCTTCTCATCAAGATCTTGGCTTTAGTTGTTGTCACTATTTGAGCAATGTGAATTGGTTCGTCACCATTCGTGGAACCTCCCCTATTTATTTCTGTTCCCCTCTAGGTTGGTTTCCGTCCCCTTTATTAATTGAGAATCCATGTGCAGGTCCATGCGTGTACGAGGCATCATGTTGGCAGTGTTTGGTTAATCTGACAGCATTGTGCATCTTCAATCCTTTGACATCAATTACATATACCTCCGTAGGTACAGTACAGGTAATGACCTCTGGGTTACCTTGATAATGCAATCAAATAATGAGGCCAAGGTAAACGGCGCAAAGAGTTCATTGTGAATGGTAGAAATGTTTGCTATCAACTGCAAGGCGTTCCCGATGATTCGAAATTGGCGTTGCTTCGCCGCAGCCCGCACTAGGCATTCGCCGACATATAGCTCAAATTTAAATGCAAAATGAATAGAAAAGCGGTACATGGACTCGATGACACTTCCGTGCCGGTTATTGGATAATAGACGGGGTCCTCGGGCCGTGATTGGAAAAGAGAGGTTAGGATTCCTATACCCAACAACATGAACGATGGACCCGACCGTTTGGATTGTCTCTAGCAATATTGTATTGTATTGGGCACTTGAAAATAAAATAAACGAGTCCGACTAAGGCAAACAAACGATTTTAGCTTCAAGTGTTTGTTTCAAGGGGATCTCTAGGGGGAGTCAAGAGAAGAACAGGTTTAACTTGTTGAGGGAAACTTTGAGATATGTAGTATGTTTCCCGTTCAAACGGCTTTTTTCGTTTGTTTTGTTTTGTTTGATGTTTTAAGGTAACAGCCCCTTAGGTTCCTCCGAAGTTTGAGATGGTGTATTTTATTAGTTTGTTTTCTCCATAAAACAAGAGGACTCGTGACTGTTCCCTCATTGACGGCTATATTATGGCAGTCAAGAAACGATACCTCGTGAACAATGAACTGTAGTGAGACTGTCAAATTGAATACCTCCGGATACATGCATGATCTTGGCTAACCAAAGTAATGGTGTATGAATCCTGGCGTATCTGCACGTAGCCATAGTTGTAAAACTATAGGATAATACTCGGAGGAAAAGTGTGCCGGTCACTCGTATCCGACCATCTTCTGTATTTCATCAAAGTGGAAGTCCGAAAGGGAAAGGATATTTGGTATAATCACGTGTTCAACACGTGATGAACTATAAAGATCTAACACGCAAAAACTTTTAAGGTTGTGGAATTCAATAAAAGATCACATTATAACACAGATTGTTTTGATTATAATTTTTGTAACTTTCATTTTGATGCTTTCTGGATGATCCTTCGACTCGGATGATTAGAATTTGACAAATTGGGGGCGAAAGAAAGGGGGGAGAGAGAGAGAGATAGAACAAGTTTCTAATTGTTCCATGGTGGAGATTTGCGGAGTAGAAATGATGGTAGGAGTTGAAATATTAAAACACAACATGTCTTCAAATGAACCTTAACCAGCAAATCATTACATCTCAGAGAGTCGTAACCGCAGTACAACAGCGCAACAGGCGCATAAAGAAGCTAAATGTTTATCCTCCGATCATTTTCTAACATTCTAACTGGTGATATGTTCCTCCTTACCAAGGTAGGTTCAAGTATAACCGATATTAGATTCCCTTCACCGTCATGAAAATTATTTCTTTTTCATGCGATGACCTCGAGACATAATGAGTGACAGAATTCGATCGACTTTGTTTGAGGCCACGCCACCATATTCATCCAATACTTGCTCAAATCTCTCCCAGAGTGACTACTTTGCCAAGTAGAACAATTTACAAGAATAAGCGTTCATGTAAGTTAGAATTAGGCGATCTACTATTCATTCTTGGTATCGTATCTCGTATGTATGTAGTATGTAGTATGTAGGATGTATATACCGCATGTGTATCTATAGTAACTTACATGGGTAAATTGAATATTACCCGTGAGAGAGTATACCTGTACCATTGTTCAATTCGAGGTAGGTGCTCACTTGGCAATGCTTAATTGACGACTTTCCCCCTTTCACCCCTTCACCCCTTCATAACTTCGGCTTGAGCCTTTCACCTGAAAAAAATATATCCCGATTAGTCCATTTTTCAAGTTTTAAATTTCCATTATACCCTTTAAGTCTAAATTTACCGATCCTTCGAGCATTAGATACAAATATCCATTGATAATTCCGTATATTTAACTGATCAACCCAAATGTAAGTCTTACTAACGGCATCCATGATTAGACTTTCTCTTACTTACTTTCCTCATAGGGCTGCTGTGGCTGTCAGAATTAAAACCCTTGATGCCTTGGTGATCAATGACCTCCCACCTATCCTACCCATCCTACCCATCCATGATCCTACCTACCCAGATCTGCCTAGACCAATCTAGTAGGTGTGTAGTTTTGTACTCACCTCTTCAGGATGACACCTCACCACAAGAATCGGACTCTCACCCTTCCGGACACTGGTCAATCTCCTTTCCAACACTTGTATTGCTTCAATTCGCAGAATCGACTTGATTTGAGACGAGCGAAGAAATCTTTTCAAAGAATTTGAGGATTATTCGACATGAAAGGGTCTCAATAGCTTCAATATCACATATCAAAATACCTCGAAACATCTTATGCAAAGATACTTCATTAATTTCAGACTCTAATCGAACTGACCGTCCACCTGTACTGAGTATCGACCAACCTCCCGACTTATTAGTATTCTCTCGCTCAATGCAGATTAGAGAGAATATTAGAGAGCACGTTTGTGGTATTTCCTGCGAGTACCATTGCTTTGCGTCAACACAACGTTTCTTAGTACCTTAGCTAAGATACATAGTGTTGTGCCTGTGCGGTGCGACGTCAAATTTAATGACACCATTCTATTTTCATATTGGTTGTTCCTATTCCTGACCTGTCATCCATCGTTAGTACCTCTTGGTTCTCTTCTACTTATTGTATAGGGCAAACTGTGTCGTACTAATGAGCCACTCCAAACGGTTCTAAATGGTCCAAACACTGGAACATCAAGCATGAGCAAAGAGGCGCGCGGCGATTGTTCCAACTTTGGTCTTATTTACGTCCCATCTCCACGATTATTCATGCACTCGAAGCTTTTCGCTAGGAAGGAGAAGTGAGATAAGATTCTTAAAGTCCTTGGAAGTGGTGGCTCGAGGGTCAATGAGGGTCACCATAATCCCGGTACGAAACTCTCCGAAACTCGCTTCCCCCTCGGCCCCTCCAGGTCTTGTAACATTGCAGAAATATTCAATTGCAATAATTTATACGTTGGTAAAATTCATTGTGACCATGGAATTACATTGCCACTCTGATGTCGCTGTGAAGAACGCCTGTTGCGAAATTGCATGGTTGTGTATACAAATTCAACCATCCAGAAGATTGCGTTAACGGGGACTTCGATTCACAGCGGACAGCTTGGGAGTTTCCCTATGAGATGCCGGCGCGGGTTTTGAATGTTATCAAGGTTATCATACTTGAGACCCCGCCTCAAACGTCAAACAGAGATTTACATCATTTACCGCAGGGCTTGAGAAACGCTACTTTTGATGCAGAACGGGATGAAATCTCATCGGAATATGCAACTCTACCCATGCACAATCAGAAACTGTGATTCCATTGACTACTCGTCGTTCCCTGCAAGATTGTTTTGAACTTCAAAGGTTACTGAACTTGGTCTTATCGACATGCCAGATGACCAAGTTGGTTCTTCATATAACACCCAGTGTTCTACTCTTCAACTTTTCCTTTTCTTTCCTTACACTTGACGTGACTACTTATTTCGCAGCTAATATTTCCTTTCTTTTCTTCACCAACTGGTTTGGCTGCTTTACATTCTTTATTGTAGTTATATAAAGTTTATTTGCTCCTTACAAGGCCTTTCTTATTTCGACTTTTTGACAAAGATTATATTCTACACCAATTTTTAACATCTTCGATTCTTCGATTGTCGGTTCAACCAATTTTTTTTTACAACATATTTTGAGCTTTCTCGTTAAAAGTCCTTCAATTTAACATCAATCAACGACTATCATCATGTCTTCAAACCAAATGAACACCCAAGTGGCATCATCCACATACGTTCCAGTCGACGTAGCCCAACGACACGAATATGGAGTCCAGAAGAACCGTAAAACGGCTTCTACTGGTGGCGGCAGAGCTTGGAGTGAGGATGAGGTATGAATGGAACAAAACTTTGAATTAGAAAACTTACTTATCAATTCAATCAGGAAGTTTACCTTCTTCAGACTCGTCTTCAGAATATGCCCTATAAGCACATCGCTTCTCATTTGAAAAAGACCGAATTGGCTTGCCGTCTTCACTATCATCAATTATCCCACGGAAGCAATCGCCGCAAGCGTATCAATTCTACCACTTCTTCCGGTAGCTCCACTTCAGAACTTTCGACCTTGCCTCTTCGTATGCCATCTCCAATTGATGAGGCTACCCAGCTTCCAGCAACATCACCTGTCTTCAACTACTCACCACAATCACCTCATCACGTTCAACTCCCATCTGCATCTTCACTTCTATCTCGCTCAGCTTCTAACAGCCCTTCACGAACTCTTGGCCACCCCATTGCTATTCTTCCCAAGCCAGCCTCTTCTCGACATGCCATTACTGATTCCACCTCCAACCAAGCTCTTCGTCTAGATTGTATCGGGACTTCAACCCCAGTTACTGTTGTCAGCGTTGACAAAGAACGTCTTCGTCGTGTATATGAAGCTCACCGCAACTCCTTCTGGAACGTCATCGCATCGGAATATGGTGGAGGTGTATCTCCTCTTCTGCTCGAGGACACCTGGAAGCAAGGTGTCGCATCCAACGGACCACCAACGCCGTGTGTCTCTCCGGACATGCCCAATCTCAATCGAGCAAGTCATCATCACTACAACAGCCAATCTCCTCAACGATTACCATCACCAAGTCAAGAGACCAAAAATAGCGCTACCAGTATCTCGGCACTTCTCGGAATCGATGCTAGTCCCCGTAGCCCTAAGGAAAGAGAGATGGTCAAAAGATTGGAGGAAAGTAGGGAGATATGTTAACAATTCTTATTTTATTTTATCATTTATATCTATTCACAACTTTGCTCGTCGGATGGTGGACAGGAAATGGTATTTTCATTAGCACAACACGAATTGGATGATGGACAGGAGGGGGGGAATTCGACCTCTACTTTGGAGGCGATTTGGGGACTAAGGGTATTTGCACGATGATCTATCATTCTCGGCGCGATGGAGGGTGGTCAAGGGACATTCTCTCAAATTTATTTATCAACCCCTTCCAATTGAGTACTTTATCCAGTACTGTAGCAAGCTTTGATCGCAATAATGCGAAACCTGAAGATACTTTTGAATTTCAAATCCATCTACCTACCTTCTGTCTGTCTTGGTGGTTTCACTGCCATTATTTGTTTATTCGTGAACTCCGTATTATTCGATATAAAACAACCTTATGGTTTCATATATATTTTCTGGAGCCCGAGAATGCGTCTAAAACAATGTGTCCACAAGATGCAAAATTTGAAGATCAGGTGAAACATTTGAGAAGTCGATTTCGTATGCAAATGTTAAGGATGATTAGGCATTGTTCATACGATTAATTCCCATTCTTGAACCAGGACAAAAGGTAAGACTACCAGGACCTTAAGCTTGTGGTTAAGGCTGAGGGTTGAGAGACGTTTATTCAAAGTTACCTCGGTTACCCAGCCACCAGCCCAGGTAGATTTGTCCAAAACTCTTATTTAGTGGGGATTTCTTGGATGATAACGCCCGGAGATAAACTAAAATTAAGCAGCTACGACCATAACCTTAACGTGAATGCGTCAAGTATAAAAGAGCTTACCTAGTAGTCTCGACCTTATCAATTACCCTATCGAGCCTGTATGTCAGTATGTTTATGGCTCTTCACCCCATGTTTTTTAATCCAGAATGATACCCTCACTCGTCAAGTATGGCATTCGTGCTACCAAACATACAAAAGATGCAAACGACGCATCTGCATTGGCCTCTATGCTTCTTAAAGAACACGAAACAAATGGTCCCTTATTGCGCTCACAATACCTCGATGTAAATCAGCTCCAACGATTGAGCGCCACGCTTTCCTCCCGTAGCTTTTCTGAAACCTCGGCTACCTTCGCAGTAGAGCCTGAATCCCTTCCAATTCCTCCCTGTCACCATCTAGTTTATTTTACACCACCAGATGCCGAGGATCGATTGGGGCTCGATGGGTCAGATAAGATATTCAATCCGCCAGGACCTTTTACAAGGAGGATGTGGGCCGGCGGGGAATTGGAATGGGTGGGTGGGAATCAACTCTCTGCGGGAGAGAAGGCAGAGGAAATGACGACATTGAAAAGTGCGGAGGTGAAGAAGACGAAAGCCGGGGAGGAGATGATAGTTGTGGGGGTTGAAAAGGAATTCAAGAACTCCAAGGGACTTGCGCTTGTGGATCGAAGGTAAGCGACACCTATTATGTTGGAACATTGAAGGTTCTGTTTATCTGAAGGAGTGAATTTATGATCTGGGAGGTCCATAATACATGCTAAGTCCAAGTACAACCAGGAATTGGTTATTCAGACGAGCAATCGATTTGAATAATCCTCCTCCTCTTCCACCAGTTCCTCCATTCACTACAGTCCCTTCCGCCCCGTACGAGCGCCTTGTTACTCCTACCCTAACATCCCTCTTCCGCTTCTCCTCTTTAACGTTCAACGCGCATAAAATACATTATGATCGGGAATGGTGTCGGAAAGTTGAGGGACATCGGGATTGTGTTGTGCATGGTCCATTGAATTTAATACGCATGGTTGATTTCTGGAGGGAAATCATAGGAATGAGCGAGGGAGGTACAATGAATGATAAACTCAAAGTACTTTTGCCCAAAAAAGTCACATATAGAGCTACGAGTCCCTTATATGTGGGGGAGGGGTACCGGATATTGATGGAGGAGGAGAAGGAAAAGATCTGCAACATGAAGATTGTAGATCGGTTTGGAACCGTGGGAATGGTAGGCATAATTGAGAGATGGTGACGTTATACTGTGGAATGTTGTTGATGTCCGAGAAGATGTTGTGCTATGCAACTATCACGGACAATACTGGGCAGGTTCTCCTGGATGCATCCTTGCATCTTGTCAATTTTAAGGATGCTGCGTGCATCTCTTCCCTGGCCTGTATTATTTTGTCCAACCTATTGTCCAACCTCCCCTGACTACATCTCGTAGATCACACTCACGTTTTAACAACTTCGAATTTACAGCAGTTCTCATTGGGTTATAAACTCGTTTATCATTAAGAGATACTCTCGCTATTATTCTATACTCAATCCGACTCGCTTCTGGTTCAAGGGAACGCCTTACAGCTCGTGGCCAGTTCCGTCGTCGTCTGAAACTCCACTTTCGATACGTTCTCTCCCTCTCCTAATACTACATCGAACGTGGTGGCCCATTGCACATTGTCGATCGACTTCGTCCCACTAAACAAATAATATCCATCGATCTCCTCACTCGCTTTCTCCATGACTGTACGTTGCACTTCTAGTGCTTTCACCATCACGCCTTGTATGGCACGTTGGTACACCCAGTCAAAGGCTACAGGCTCGCTGATACGATCGGCTCGGACCGCTGCCGTAATGGTTATATTCCATTGGTCTGCATCATTGACGGATACTTGTGGTTGGCAGGATTGTGCTTGTTGGTAAAGGATTGCGTCTGAGACGGGAAAACCCCCACCGTTGTTGTTGTTGATTTCATCAGCTGCACCAGCGGTATGTAAGATGACGTGGAAAGATGAGATGCCGGTAGTAGCATTAAGAATAGAGCTGAATTTATACCAAGTGAAGACCTCTTTTCCGAAGCCATAACTCTGGCCCAATAGGTAATTCTGCCGAATGGCGGAGATTGTAGATTCCGAGGTATTGTTATTACGATCACGGTATTGAAGGGACACGGTCAAATCATCGGCGTTGCGGTTGGTGGTGCGAACGCGGATGTATCCTGCAAAGGATAGAGTGTTATTTCCAGCCAAGGAAAGAACAATTTTCGATGGCTTCACTTCGATGGGTGTGATGACTTCAGAAAGTGTGACGTTTGCAGGGACAGTATCGATCATTCGAGCGAAGATGTCAGAGCACTGCCTTTGGAAATTAGTAGGGTCTGCTAAAGCAGTCATCGTTTTGTTGTTGTCGGCACCAAAAATGCGTTTATCGGAATTGAAGGTATCATTTTGACCGATCACAAGCACGTCGGTCGAATTGTTCTCCAAGTATTTTGTTACGATAGTGTTGTCGAATGTGGTGTAGGTGCTGTCGAATTTTGGAAAATTATCTTCGCTGCCGTCACCGGTAATCTGGGGAAAATCGACTCCATGTACACCTCCAAGGACATGGCCGCATGCTACCATGGTTATCATCTCGGTAGTGTTGAAGCCCTGCTTTGCAAAGATTGCAGTGTGTGTCGCCAAATCCTGATCAGGCTCGGGTACACCAGAAACACCAGCTCCAATGGCATCGACTCGTCCTGCTCTGAATGGAATAATTGGACCGTCGCAAGCCATTGAAGCAACGACAACGGACAACGCGAGGAGATCGGCGGATGAAGCTTTGATTGAGTGATAGTTGTTCGTAAATCCAAAAGTAGAATTGAAAGCAGCACCAGGATTCTCTGCTCGACCAAGCTCAAAGGCTATAGAAGCATCGAGTCCTCCAAGACCAGTATCGACATCATGGGTAGCCATATCGTGGTAAGCTGTTCTTATCCATTCTGCCGCGGTCTGACGTCCACCCCCGTCCGATGAGAAAGAGCACGGCGTAACCCCTGGTATGAGAATTAGCAAACAAGTTATTTTGAATACCATCTGGAAATATCCTTTCCGATAACTTACCGTCCCTGAATCCAGAACGCAGGTAACCTTGTTGAAGATACAAAATATCTTCTAGCTGATCATACTCTGAGGGCCAA
Source organism: Sclerotinia spermophila (assembly GCA_038090695.1). Lineage (NCBI taxonomy): Eukaryota > Fungi > Ascomycota > Leotiomycetes > Helotiales > Sclerotiniaceae > Sclerotinia > Sclerotinia spermophila. Next base: position 13,406 of record JBBMOJ010000246.1, on the reverse strand, counting down.
GTATAAACCGCTTTGACTGACAGCACGGGTAACAAACCCATACTAATTAAAGAAGCCCCCCTCATTTTTAAAAATTACTTAAAGAATAATGTCTACAAAGAATCAAACAACAAAAACGAATGTAGTAACTTATCGAAATAGTCAATAGCCGATAGAATGGGAATACAATTATATATCAGTTAAAGATGAGTGGCCTGCCAAGCCTTCAACAGCAAGCACGATTCATTTATTGCCAAGGCCAGACCCCTTTCTCTTAATTTTTTGATCCGAGTCTTATCGTGTTTCCCAAACTACTTGAGATCCATAGTTTTATTCTTCTCTAGAAAGAGGCTATAAAAAAAAGAAGTGGACGAGTTAGGAATCCAATCCATAACAATGGATAGTGTATGATCGATAGATGGAAACGCATGCAGGAGGTACATCGGAAAAATACTGCCGCTGCCAAGAAGCTATTAAGCTCCATTTTCACGAGGGTAGTTTTTTAGAGCTGGTCGTTTGGAATGCTAGAACATCTGAAAGTGTAATGGAGAATAGATGATTTGTTCCTTCGGTTCGCTTGGGTTTGGTGTCGGAGAATAGTTAATTAAGCTAGTTCGTGATTGTGGAGTGAGTGTGGAGCTACCCGTTGTTTTGAATGTTATACAGAGAAGTTCCCGCATGAAAGTGTTTAATTGAGGGTACTCAAGTAAGGTGGAAGGAGATACAATGGGTATGGATTGTGAAGCGGATGTGTGGCGGATGTGTGGCGGATATAGTAGATATAAAATGGGAGCTAGCTAGCGATGAAAAGGGGGAGATGATTAGGCTGTGGATAAGAGTTAGGATGAGATGAGATTAAGTGAAGTGAAAGTATATAAACGGGTATATGCCCCAAGAATCTGATGTTTTGGGTAATGCTTAAAAACCTATCAGAATATATCTACATAATCCTGTACCATTTGCAAGATCTTATCCTAGTAATATACCAAGTTAAGCTCGAATACTTCTCTTGCAAATCAAGCATCGAAAAAGCCAAATACTTTGATCGCGTGATTATGAGCTGGTCATATATATATATATCACGCGCACATGAGATCGGATCATATATGTCTTATTATTATTCTATTCCAATACAATAAACTGTAAAAATATCTAAGATACTTAACAGATGATGTAATAATTAGATTCCAAACCCATACTTCAACTCCATACACCACCTCCCAAAAATTCTTGAGTAAACCCCTCAACTTCCTCCCTCCATAAATTCCACAAATTTTCATACCCAACTCCAGGCCCTCTTATCGCAAAATCTGATTTTATTAGCCTCCACCGTTTTCGAAATCCTTCTCACTATTTCGCATCATATCCATATTTTGACCATTCACACTCCCGCTGACCGAGCATTTCCCAGCCTGATAAATCAAATATCTTCATATTACCTGAAGGAAGTTGTGAAGGAAAAAGTTCATAGGTTCACGTTTGCCCCCCGCCACAACAGTGACCCACCGATCTTCAGGCAACGCTTTGCGGCGGCTCAGCCGCATTTGTGATTCATCTACTCACTCACTGCAACTTTATGATTTTGTTTATAGAGGAAACTTTATGAGAAGGATTTGGGTTGTTTGGATGATATACTTGTACGGTTGTGAGGATTTGGCTGTTTGATTGTTTGGATACTATTGCGATCTTCAACGTGGTGCAAAGCGATAAACTCTACTTGAACTTTGAAGTACATGTACAGCGTCAAGACTAATAAATCCGAGATCAAGATCAAGATGTCAAGACATCAATATCATAGCTCTCGAAATGAGAGGTCACATCCTCATTCTCATTCTCGACGTGATACTCGTCACGATACTCGTCATGAGAAAAAGAAAGTTACACCGAAAAATATTGCAGCAACCTTGGGAATGATGGGATTAGCAATCGGTGCTACACTATTAACAGAGGGCGGACCGTGGAAGAGTCGGATGGCTGCTGCGGCTACAGTAGTGGGAATGGAACATTTGCTTGAGAATGGAGGTTTTTTTGATGGGAAAAGGGAGGTAGATGATCGAGTGTTTACGGAGGAGGAGTATAGGAGGGAGAGACGAGATGGTGTGGAAAGGGCGGAGAGAAAAAGGAGGGATGGGAGGGGTTTTGATGAGGAAAGGAGACGGAGGGATATCGATGATGATGAACGGCTATATCGACATCGAAGGGATAGGGACAGAGACGGAGATGGAGAAGACAGCAGAGAGACAAGAGGAACGAGACATGCGCATGGGCATGGGCATGATTCATATGAGAGGACGAGACGAGATACTTATGATGATGAGCGACGACATCGGGAAAGGAGAGCTAGGAGGGAAGCCAATCGGCGGTTTGATGAAAAGTATGAGATCGAGGAAGTTCCTGTCTGATGATTGAATTTTGAGCTTGGTTTGAGTCGGTCTAGGGAGTCATTATTTGTGTTATCAAATTGGACGGGAAGGAAATGGACGGGTATTTTATGGAAGGCTTAGGGACCAGGAGAATAGCGTACAGCTCGGTACATAAAGCTCAGAAGTCAGGCACTTCTAGCTATCATCGGGGTCATGAATGCCAGGGCTCAAGTCAGGGTCTAGGGATACTGAATGACGGTTCAAGGAACTTAAGGATTGATACGAAATTACGGCACATGCATGGAAACGGGGATTTTTTTGGATCATATCTGGAAATGAATCCAAAACTGAATATTTTCAACTGCGTAGATTCATTTTTCTACAAATTAATATGTTTATCGAGGATTCAAGTGACAAAACTATTTCCTTAGTAATTCTTTGCGCCTGCATTTAAACCCAGTGATAGTTATCTCTTACAAGCACATATAACACAGCTTTAGTGGATTATTGTGAAGATATACGATAATGTATTATGCGTACATATCCGTTTCCCGTAAGACAAAAAGTACTCTGCAACTAATTGTAGTAGACATCCATACAGGTACAAAACCATATTTAATACTCCTTCCAGCGCAAACTTCCCACCAAGATATCATTAACCCCAACACTCCTTTCTGCCTTGAGCCCAAAGTTCCTGGTACCACCGAAAGCTGCCAAATCCCACGAGTTAGAGAATGGTTTTTGTATCTCCCTTTCAAAGATCCACACATGCAACTTCTCTCCCCAGTAACCCCAAAGATCTGCCCAAAACCCCACAGTCCACACACTCCTATATATCAAAACTCTCCGGATCCTCTTCCATGAAAATCTTGTACACCCTCCTACTGATTGCCTTCCCGATCCTCGTATCCGTGAGTGCTCCATTCCTGTTCGCCAATTTTCGACACCCTTCCAATGCCAATGAACCATTTTCTTTGAACCCTTGCAACAGGGCCTGAGGCGTGGGATATTCAGCTGCTATTCCCTCTGCCATCTTCTCTGTAACATGATGAATCTCCTCCAACATTTTGATATACGTATCTGTGGCATCTTTTCCGGACTTGAACTGGCCGCCCTCCATGCAGAAATTCAGACCGAGAGCTTCGCGCTGGGCCAGATACGGAATTGTAGATATGTGCTTGGTAAACTGTGCCACCCATTTCGCGCTATCCTGTGTGTTGGTACTCAACCGGTATTGTATTTTATGGAGAACTTCCAATCTGAGTAAAGAGTCTTCGATGGCACTATCTGCGTTCTCAATGTATTCGTCGGCTTGCGGTACTTTCCTCCTCTGATTGCTACTGGTACTACCCGCTTCATCCTCTGGTATACGACTTCTTACTGCAGCTTGATACTGTCGGTCCTTTATGTTCCGATTTTTATTTTGCCATGCAGTTAGACCTTCAATGAGGTATATCAGCTTGCATGATTCGAATTGCGATTTCAGGACAGAAACATGAGTATCTAGGTCTACACCTTCTCTCCCTAAAGCCATATCAACGAATTTTTTGGCCGGCACGATACATAGAATGTGATTTTCGTCCTTGATTTGCCGCGGTTTAGGTTCCCAGATATCACTTTCTTCATTATATTCCGAAATAACCTTTCGACGCCACTTAATGACTAGATCTGAATTCTCCCATTGAGACTGCTGAACATTCAATTCCTTCAGTAGAACATCGATTCTAGTTCTCAGTGCCATATTACTTTTATCCTGAATGCATGAAGGCAAATCGACAATCATTTCTGGAGTCGAAATTCCGGGCTTGGTACGATCGATGTTAACCTTGGCCAGATCCTTTGCCTTCTCCTTTTCTCTCTCCTTCTCGGCTTTGGCATACTCCTTATCGGTACGCTTTTGCTCCCTTTCGGCATCCTTTGCTGCCTTTTTTCCTGCTGCGCTCAAAGATTTTTCTTTGGATTTATCGACCTTCGCCTGCTTCTTCTTCTCAGGTGTTGAATCATCGCCATAATGATGTAGCATTGGCTCTTCAATCGTTTTTGATCGCTTTGGTGGCGGACTCCAGGATTTCAAATTCTCAATGGATGGAAAATCATCCTCATCCTCCAATTCCGTAATGTCTGCTTTACTGACTTTCTTCCGTGGTATCCCTACCTCATCATCACCATCATCATCATATCGATCGGAAGATACCTTTCCCTTGCCATATCTTGATCGAATATCGGACGCATCTGGCGAGCTCGTAAACAACAAAGGGTCTGCGCCTAAAGAGTTCGATCTGTTTAAACTGTATTTGTGAGGTCTTGCTCTACTTGTTTGAAGCGACTCAATATTCGAAACGGTGCGTTTATATCCGCCTGCGGCCCTTGGAACTTTATCTTTTGGTGTTGATGCTTTCTGTGGCTTCGCAGGTGGTGGCGGAGAGGTGAATGGATCGTCCGAATCTGTTATTTCGATAGGACTGCGGTCATTTTGGTGTGGCTTCGAGGTTCCAGTATTTCGCTTTGCAGATGCGCTGTTCAATACAGAACCAATTGTTGTGTCGAAATCATCAGACCACAATTGAAGTTCATTGCCGTCATCAAGTTGTATTGTCTTGGAAGCTTTTGGTTTGGCAGATCGAATCGACGGATTTGGTGGCGCGGCCTTCACTTTCTCAATACTTGTCGAACTATCGAAATTGGCAAAACTAAAGTCAAAGTGCTGCACTGTAGGTGGTCTGGGAATATTCTGTGATAGATTCATGGGTGGAGCTTTGGGGGCGGCGAGAGGTGCGACTTTGGCGCGAGTCTTCGGCAGCTCTGGCTCCGGACTTGAACTTATCAAATTAATTAATTCCTGCATTATGTTGAGATTTTGATGGGAATGTGCGGATGAAAATGGGGGCGATTGTGTGCACCCAGTCCAGAAGTAACGAAACTATTGCTTCGAATTGCAAAGGAAGCAAAGCAACACAAATTGGCGGCTTAAACAAAAGTTCAAATTAGATTTATGTTTCGTTTGTGGTCTTTTGTCACGATACTGTCAACGCGACCTATACACGCTAGACCTCGCTATCACGTGATATACGTGAAAGACCTTGGGCCCATGAGACGACTTGGCCGGTACGCATTTCTTGGCCCTCTGGCTTCATTTTTTCACACAATAAACACTTTCATACTTCAACATATCGCCGGTTCTTATTCCAGAGCATTTGCATTGTATGATCACCAAAAAGCTGTACTTTTACAACCTCTACCGAGGCTTAGGCCATAAAGCCCATTCAGTACATACAACCGCGATGTGGTTGCAGGCTGGCCGCCGGCATATGGAAAAGACTCACGAATAACCATAGCCTGAATTTCAGTGCCATGGTAAGCTGACAAGGCTGGGATTTGCTCCCCGTATTGGCTGTTCCATTTTGTGGCTGCGCACATCAGAGTATTACCGTCCTACGAAGATCTCCAAAATTTGCACATTTTCAGGTTTATTATTTTAATATTATCTTCAAGCATTTCACGAGTTTTGCGATTTGATACTTTGTCACAACTTTCACTTCCTTTGACTATATAGGTGTGCGTGTGTGTGTATGTGTCGTAAGACATACCTTTTGTGTTTTAAATATGGATCCATTAGCTATCTTGGGCGCCATCGCAGCCTCCTCTCAGATCGCTCAGCAAAGCTACGATGCCATTAAATTCTTAAACGATATCAGAGCGCATATGCAAGATGGTCCGAAGAAGATTCGTGGACACATATAACAAATTGAGCAATTCATCGATCTTCTGGAATTAGTTATCAAGAATACCTCCTTGCAAACCTCCGAAATTTCTTGGGTTGTGAAGACCTGTCTTGCTTCTGCAAAGGGTATTAAGGATTGCCTTGGAATCTATCTTGCTACTCCGGATGATGGAAAAAGGGTAAAATTGCGAAAAGCATTCACAGGAGTGAGAGCAGAAAAAAAGATATCTTCTATGATTGCGGATCTCGAAAGAGAAAAGTCCATGTTGAGCCTCTATATCCAAAAGATTGATTTGTAAGAGCGCGCTGCCATGACACATTCACTCTACTGATATTCAAAGATGTCTATTGCAGACTGTTGATCTCCATGCAGAAGATATAAAATTGACAGTTGGCGCGGTAGCCAATGATGTTACGGACGTCAAATCCATACTCACATCGGTAGCCAACCAAATTGCTGCATTTACAACCAAATTCAAACTAATCCTTACTTAGATGAATTCTCGATCGAATTTTGTCGCCCCTACTGAGACTGTTAACAAGGGTTACTTCATCGTGCCGAATCGCCGTGTTAGTGACTTTATTGGGCGTGAAGATATCCTAGAAAAGATCGAAAAAGGATTGTCCTCTGAATCTAGGTCCCGCATTGTTGTTCTTCGAGGATTAGGAGGCCAAGGTAAAACTCAAATTGCACTTGAGTATTGCCATCGTGCAAGGAAGAATAATATCCGAGCCATATTCTGGATTAATGCAACATCCGAGAGCACTGTCAAGAAGGATTTGAAGTCCGTATTGGAGCATATCAAAGACCCAACTGACTCGACGCAAGATAATCAAGTGGTCACCTCAGTGTTAAACAGACTTCGAGACTGGGATGAGCCATGGCTAATCGTTTTCGACAATCATGACAACCCACCAAGTTTTCATCTACACGATTTCATGCCGTCAGGGCAACACGGGCGAATTTTGATCACGAGTAGACATTCAGATACTGCCGTCTTAGCTGAAATAGATCATGACATTGAGCTACATGGGCTCCCGAAAGAGGATGCTTGTGATCTTCTCATCAAACAAAGCCGAGTAAGCGATGCCGCATCACGCAACGACGCATACGCCATCGTTGATCGCTTGGGATATCATGCACTAGCTATTGCACAGGCAGGATCATATATCCAAACACAAAAGATCCAATTGTCGCAATTTATGGACAACTATAATCGCCAACGAGAAGCAATTTTACGGGAGACGCCACGAATGTCACAGTATCGACGTAATATTGGGGAGACTGCGGACGAAACGGCATTGAATGTCTTTACGACATGGGAACTCTCCTACCAACAATTAGAGACACTCGACAACGAGAAGAGGTACAAGTCAAAGATTCTGACTTTGTTTGCCTTTTTCAGTTGTCAAAATATATCCCAGCAATTTTTTGAGACTTATTGCACAATAGAACTATTTTCCCGGCCCGACGTGCCAGATATTAAAGAACCTTTACTCTTGTTTGTTGGTAAAGACAAGAAATGGGATGAGCAAAAGTTTGTGGATCTTTTGAATGATCTCTCTCGACTGTCCTTAATTCAGAGCTGGTATCGAGACGAGAACAACCATTGCCATCTGTCTCTACACCCTTTGATTCGGGACTGGATTCGCATACGCGCCTCTTCAGAATTATGCTACGACTCCGCGGTTCTCAGCGCCTATATCGTGGCAACAGTCCTCAAACAATTCAACTCTTATGAATCGCTCACTATGCCCCTACCTTTACGTCAGGAAATACTGTCCCATCTTAATATGCATGAAGAAAACCAAGAGCTGATAGTTACACTCAACAGAGATAAAGCGTTCAGTAGAGATATGCTATATCGCCCTTATCTAGAGTTCACGGCATTTTACAATGACTGCGACTTCTATCAAGAATCCGAGATGACTGCACGAAAATGGGTGATAGCGAGTATTTCGGTACATGGACCGGAGCACGATGACGTTTTGTATGCTCGCAGCGGGTTATCAGATGCGTTGATTGGTCAGCGTAAATTTGAAGAATCATTTTATATAGACCGGGAGGTGCTAATAATTTACGCCAAAAAAAATGGTTACGAAAATCCTAGTGCATTGGAAGCTGTACACAAGCTTGCATGGAGTCTAATGGAAAGAGGTCATCTTGTTAAAGCCGAGGAGGTTTTCAGAAGGCTCATCGAGACAAAGGAAGTGATTCTCGGACATGACAATAAAGAGACATTGAACAGTATCTACGCCCTTGGTCGTGTTCTCCAACGCGCAGGTAAATATGCTGATGCTGAGGTCATCTCCTGGAACTTGCTCCACGATAGCCAAAGAATATTTGGAACAAACAATCGTATCACAAACGACTTTGTGGAAGATTTAGCTATTGTTCTCGATTACCAAGCAAAATATTCCGAATCCCTTCCATATTATGAAAGTGTTTATGCACATAGACTAGCGACATTAGGGCCCGACAATCCCAGGACACTAGAGTCTGAGCGTGATTGCGTGCTTGTACGCAAGAATATCGAACAACAATTGCGGAGCGAGCAGAAAGAAACCAGAAGGGCATCATCCGCAAGCCAAACCTCCGATTCTGAAAGCAATACACAAACCGAAGTCTCCGAGCTCGGCAATGAATTCCTTTTCTCCATCTACGAGCAGAATTTACTCTGGTCATCAGATCCGGATACAGAGCAGCTCTAGTTTCGGTTTCCGAAGGAGAGAAATAAGACGAGGATTTAATAATTGGGACAAAAAGTAAAACCAGTGATATCCAGATGCCGGAAGATCTAAGAGATGGAAGAGAAGCAAAGCGAGGATTCAACGCCAGAGGAGGAGGAGAAGAACAGGCTCGAGGCAAGTGAACATTTGGGAGAATGAGGAGAATACAACATGTATGGGGACTGCAAGCAGCAAAGAATCGAGAAAGCTGGTTGTCACTGGAGACAAATGCAGACGCTATTATTTCGACAATGATAAACGACGACGTCGCCACTGAATTCTGTAATTTTCTTTCTAGTCAAGAGGTGCAATCTGTAGGATAATACTGATTGTGCATCATTCGTTCTATCCACCGAGTCTATTTATACTCATCTATCCAAGTTAAAAATACAGAAAAACAATATCTTCAACAACCTCATCCTCCAAAACCCGCTTCTAGCGTCTCTCATCAACCATTTATAATTCTCCATTCTTACAATCAATATGTTGCTCCCCTCCCACTTTTCTTTGCATACTATTGAACTTTATTGCATGGAATGTTGTTCAATAATCTCAGACATCACGGATCTGAAAAGATAGAACATCAAGCGAAAGACGATAGATTTCAAAACTACGCGAAGAAAAGAGCAACTTCAAAGCCTTAACTAAGCACCCCCTTTTCAGAACATCACTACAATGAGTGTTTAAAGTAGGAAGTGAGATGATCGAGAATAATCCAAACAGAGTATTCCAGATAAGATATCTCGCAACCTGTGCGAAAATGAATGTAAAGCCACTTCCCACAGCATAGCAAACAAAGCTCCTAATCCATCACCAATTCCTCATGCCTCACTAGTGCAGTCCAAACCTTCACAACCCCTGTCCGCTCCTCTCATTCCTTATCGTCCTACCTCACGACACCGGTCGTCGTCTCTACACTACTACTATCGGTCAGCGTGGCTGTTCCACTGCTACTAGAACTACTCGTCGGTCTCGGTCCGCCAGGGAAAGTTCCATTCAGGCCACCTGGAAACGTACCATTAGGAGGGGGTCCACCCGGTCCACCACCACCACCACCAGAAGCAGGCACACCGCCATTAGATGTCAATGCGGCAGCAGCTTGGATGGAGCCGGTGCGAGTGGGATCGATACCGAAGGCGATCCAGCCGAAAAGGCCGTCGGAGAGGGAGGAGCCCAGGAGGGAGTATTCGATGACGGGGTCGCCGAGGGCGGCTTCTTGGACTAGAGGGAAGAGGGGTGTTAGTTGAGGATTTGGGGGAGGTGGAAGAGAGTTGGGTGTTTGAAGTTGAGATGTGTGAGATCGGAGAAGTGGGTTTACTTACGGAAAATTCCATCATTGGCATTGGTTGTTGTACCTGGGTTGGTATTGGTAGAGTAAGGGGGAAGAGCTTCGATCTGATTTGAGAGGGAGGTATCGAGGAAGATTTGACCAATGTGGGAGACAGTTGAGCCTTGGTAGGTGCCATTAGGGAAGGCGCTGGAGTATAATTGATTAGTTTCGTTTTAGGATAAGTATACAGTAATTAGATCGCTGAGGCTAGAAATTAAGAACACAGAAAACTTACGTTCCACCAACATGAGTAGCAACATGGATATGTTGAGTTCTTCCCTGATAATGACCCGGATAGAACGCTGTAAATTGTGTCGCGCCCTCAGAGCCAGTTCGCTGGATACCTCTTCCGTATGTAGCATTGATGTTAGTTGGGCTAGAAGCCACTGTAACACCACTGTATACACCAGTGCTGTTTGCATACCAGAAGTCAATATAAACGTCTGGAACTGGCTCGCAGGTAGAAGTATCGATGACTTGAATATCAAGGATAAGATCGATGCCGGATTGGATGGCAGTTTCGCGGACGTCGGCACGGATGTATTCGCCAGTGACGTAGAATGGACCTTCAGTCACTTCGGGAACGAGAACGCAGGAGTTGTTTCCAGTGAAGACGGTGGAGAAGCTATCATCTGGGGAGTAGGTTGTTGTCGAGAGATGGCTAGTATTCAAAACCGTGCCAGCATCGCGAGCCTCGAGCTCGGGGAGATCACGGAGCTTGATGATGGATGCATCTGTTTTAGTTAGTTTTGATCAGCAGATAGTAAGTGAGCGACTGGTTACCAGTGGGGAGGCCGCGCTTGGCTCTCTCATTCTTGAGAATCTCGTGTCTTCTGTCAGTGGTGCGTTGATGATGACCTCGAGCCTTAAGCTTGGAGTAGCAGCTACTAATATCTCTCTTGTGAAACTCATGAGCTCTTGCAATATGAGCGATCTCTTCTTTAATGTCATGCCCTGGATGTGCTTGTACAGCAACCAAAGAGGCCAACGTAGGTATGGCAAGACTTTTGAAATGCATGTTGAACAGAATACTCAGGAGAAAAGAAGTTGATGAGTTTGTAGACTTCTGTTTCTTTAGGACGATGTTCTTCATATATACATAATTTGGCCCATGTAAAGAGCTCTATAGTAAAACATTTCTAACATCACGTCTTCCAGATGCTGGCTTGCAAAATGGAATGACATCTTGATGTCGACAGTGCCAAGGCTTCCACGATCTTCCCAAACAAGGCAAATTCGATACATCCAGACAGGATATACTTTTTCCGCGAACGACGTCCATGGAATCGAGTAGGTGATTGAATTTTGAGGATATTGAAAACCACCCCAAGACAAAGGTACACGCGTCCAATTGATTTGGATTGGCTTTGAAGATATATTTCCAATGCAGCAGGTTTAATTCTATTTCAAATTGTCTAGTATACCTGCCGAAACCATGTATAATTGAGATTCTCTATGTTCGTCCTACAGGAGTGCCATCTTGGCGACATAGGATGGGGCCAGAGATCTATACAATTTGTCATACTTGGACAGTAATGCAAGAACGTTGATTGGAAAATCGTCTTCGAGGATACATTCCACCATCGGAGAAATATTTCTCAATTGGAAGGTAATAGGAACAATCGCTTGGTGCTTGCCCTTAGAGGATATTGATGCGATGAATAGTACTTGGCAATTGGAAGATCGAAGAATGGAGATTGTCTAAGTATTAATTACGCATATATACAAACATGAATGAAACATCTTTCGAATTGCTTGTGATTTAGCCGCGCAGAGAAAAAACTGCCGGCAGATGCAGGACTTCCTGGAGAAGGAAAGGATGAGGAGAAATATATGAGATGATCCAGAGTGCTGACGAGGCCCGTCTAGGTTTATATGTGAAATCACAACGTGATATGAATCCATACTTGTACTTGAGGTATGAGTGACATTCAGATCGTACAAGATTGGCTGCGCTTACTTGAGACAGTATCTAGTCCCTGGATATGTACATATTAAATCTTCATCCGGCAAAAGATTAGGACATACCAATCACAATGACCAAGTGGAGATTGTGCCATTGTGAAGCTATTCTGCGGGAGAATAGATGGTTGACATTGATGGTATTTTCAATACATTTGCTGTGGTCTGATATCAGAACTTGAACAAAATTCGTCATTCAAGCCAACTAATGATATCCGACGATCCCCCGAACCCACTCCAAAACAATTTCACCACCCAAAAAAGCAAGCATCGCACATCCCGAATCCCTCGAGTCAAAGTCTCGATGCATGAAGGAGACAAAAACTGCAAAATAACAATCAACATAGGAGGTATTGAACCACACCCGATTTGAACGGATAACCTTTCGATCTGGAGTCGAACGCGCTACCGTTGCGCCAGCGGTCCTATTGATTTGAATGGTTGTACCTTGTTTACCTCTATACTCCAAATCGCGTTCTGCAATCGGAAGATTTAGCTTTGATAAACCACGTGATATAATGAGCGTGATCCAACCAAAAAAAGTGAATGAAAAGGAACGTCGTTCAAAAGATGTTACCAAGACAGCATTTCACTAGTCTTTCAAAGAATCTATTCACGATATCTTTTAACCCAATCAATTTGAGATGTTGTCTTATAATGGGGGGCTCAGACAGGTCTTCGAAGACACTGATGACGATCTTGCAAGAGCAAACGGCCTTCAAAACAGGCCTCAGTATGGCCCGTAAATATATTGCGCATGAGAAAGATCTAGTGCTATTCATTCTGCAGTCCATGAAATTTTGTAGGTAATGAAATGCTAATTGGAAAGACACTTTCTCTTACGAAAAGTTCTAGCATGTATCTGTACCTCTCTATCGTCAGCAATATATATATTCATTTGTATCCTCTTATATTTCCACCCCTGTGGTGGCAGATTCCGTATATAACGAAATAATCCTTTCATTATTATACCAAATTTCATAATACTTTCATAATGTATTGAAAAAATCCTTTATATAGTATTATTAATATTAATAAGCTATTCGTATCCAATGAAAGTTTTTTGATTCAATAGGATCTTAATTATTTTGAGGGATTTTCATAGGTTTTTTTTATTTATCAAAATGTTTTTAAGTTGAATCGAATTGAGAGTATATATATTGAAACCTTACTATTCTTATATTTATACAATACAATACAATCTATATAGTATAATATAGTAATAAAGCTTTTGATTATATAAGGACTTGTTTTTAATAAATACTAGGCTGTTACGAACGACGTAACATAAGCACAAGACTTGGGCACCAGGTCACGTGGT
>JBBMOJ010000245.1:0-60935 GCA_038090695.1 Sclerotinia spermophila | reverse complement strand
CTAGCGTCCCCTGGTATGCTGTAGTAGAATCACCGAGGCTTATAGTACCATTATAACCTATACGTTGGTGATTTCTACAGCCTGTTACTAATCCGTTGTAACAGTTTTATAATTTTAGAAAAATTGTAAATGAAATATTAGTAGAAATTAATAAATTCTAAAAAGTATTAAAGGTCTTTAAACTTAATTAATAATTTCTATTTAAAAATAGTTTTAATTTTATTAGGATCTATTTTAATATTATTTGGAGTAATAATTAGACCAAAATATTTTATTCTCTTTATTTCAAATTCATATTTATTAATATCGATTTGCAAATTAATATTAATAAATTTCTAAACAATTTTATAGATTTGCTTTTAATAGTTTATAACATTTTCGAAATAGATTAGAATATTATTTAGGTATACTATATAATTCTTATCTAAGAAATCAAAAAGAATATAATTGATATAATTCTGAAACGAGATAGAAGTATTATAAAAGCCGAAAGATATTATTAAGGATTTGAATAAGCTAAAGCGAGTTGTAAAAGTGGTTTTCCATTTGTAGTCTTCTGTAATTCATAATTTATTGAATATAATAATAATATCTAATTTTATATAAATTTTAGTATAACATAAGATATCGGAGGTCTTCTTGATTAGTAATAAAGGATATTGGTTTTTAATAATAATATTATTTAGTTTACAATAGTTTTAGCAAATTCGAATATCCCTTTCAGGCTTTATAGTAAGAAAGAGTGGGATAGCCAATTAAAAGCGGGATTTACAAATGAATTCTTTATTAAGATTATTATCGAGCTATTTATAAACAATTTGAAGCTTGGCTAGAAATATTGGGTAGTCTTTTTGATATAAAAATTCTTTATTTAGTATAAATTCAATCTTGTAATTCCAAAAATATTGCGGTGGGAGTTTATTTGTAAAGAAGGATAAAAAACTAATAAACAAATTGCAAAGCTAAAACAATAATTTGCTTTGAATCTTTATTATAGAAAGTATAGATTGGTTAGTCTTTTCTATAAACTTTTTGATATTGTTTTTTACAATACTATAATATAATTGGATAAGATTATTAATTATTATCCAATATAGCTTATAAACTCTATTCAATTTATTCTAGAATATTCTTATAATATAAACTTCCTAATCTTTATAAAATTGAATAAAGCTATTAGCTATAAGGAATTTTATATTGTTTATTTCCTATCAAATATTTTGTAATATATCAATCAGCTTACTTAGAGAGCTTAGTTTGCTTAAAGGGTTTGGTAGCGATAGTGTATTCAGTGGGGGCAGAATGTTTTCATTTTATAATAGTCTTTTGTATAATCTAAAGCCAATAACGATCTATACTGAAACTAATTTCAGAATTAGCTGGTTTGGAATTATTCTAATACAAATATTTATAGTTTTAAAAACTTAGAAAGTATAATAATAATTAGATTCGGATGATTATATATATATTATAATTCCAGAGCTTTTTATAATAATTCCTTTAATTACTATTGAAATTGAATTAATAAATTTGAAAAGGATTAAAGGATCTTGAAATAATAATAAAGTATTCTCAAAGCTTTTATTAACAACTTCTATTACTAAGACTTAATAGAATCTCGACATCGGTCTTTTACTATATAAACATAGATCTGATTTCGATATAATATTAATTAAAGCTAATATAGAATCGGGAATAACAATTATAATAGAATTAATAAAATAGTAATATCTAAAGCAATATTTGAATATAAATTTTAAGGTTATCACTACCCAATCAATAATAAGATTATAATACTGGAGCTATGGAAAGCCAAGGATTATAGAGTTTATATCCAAAAAAATAATTATATAAAATAAATCTAACTCTTTATAATTATTGATTTATATATTTAATAATATATATTGGAATAGGATATTGGAGGTTTTTCTATTAGTAAAGAGTAGATAACGAATATAGGGAAAAGAGTGTATAAGGATATAGAGCTTAAAGATAAGTTTTCTATTAATAAAACTATATTCTATAGTTCTATTATCTATTAGTCTAATAAGCGGAATAATTATATTGAATATAAGGGAAATTTCAATAGAGATTTTGAGAGATTTATTATTTATTGATTTAAAATATAAAGGATCCCTAAATATAACAAATCTTTTAATCTATAATAATAAATTTTCTATAAAGGATTTCGATTTGCAATTATAAATTGAAGTTAATCTTTTAATATACTTAGTTGGGGAATTGAATTTCTGGTTTTTTTTTATTTTTTATAGATTCTTTAATAAAACCTTCTAAATTAAGTTTTTGAGTATATCTGAATAGAATCGGGGAAGTATAATATAATAATATTTGGGGGGTAAAAGAGTAATTAACGGATTGGAATATATTCGGGTAGAAAGGAGCGATTGGATTGTAATAGAATCTGGAATTCTAATACTAATTCGCAATAAGAAAACAATTAGTATTTGGAATATATTTGGAGTTTGAATTAGTATTATATTTTATATCATTAGCCAGCTTTTCTTTATAATTGTTTTTAATATAGCTAGGCTTTTTATAATAAAGATAAAAACTGAGTTCAATATATTAGTTCCAAATATAACGAATCAATAAATGTTGACTTTAACAAACAATATCTAATTATATCAGATTGCTGAAGGTATTTGATATAAGGATTATAGCAGGGGCAGCCGGTTTCTTATTATAAAGCTTTAATTGATTACGGTTGAAATTGATGCTTTAATTCTTATATTGATTATTAAGGTAAAACTTCTTCTCTAAGTTATTATAAATACTCTGCCATTAGATTATCTATATATCGATATTAGTAATAAAAGGTTTATTTAGGCGATTGATAAAGGTATTAATAAATTCTTGGGAAACTTTGAATTTGAAATTGAAAACTTATTGCTTTGCTATCTTTTTATATTTAATAATAAATTATTTAAATTCAATAATGAAATTACTAAATAAAGTTTTCTTCATTTTGTATTTATTATAATCTATAAAAACTTTATAAAAAAGATCAAAAATCTAATATTGATTATTTAATTCCCGCCAAATACTTAATACAATATACCATCCAGTTAACTAAAAATTGGAGTTATTTAGATTATTTATATACATAAGGCCAAAAAGTAAATTAATAAAGAATATAATCTTTTGGAATTCTATTTCATTTTCGTAATCTACAATTAAATAATGATTAATTACATTACAAAAAATAGTATATTGATTTTAGTGTTTTACAATATCCTACTTATCACTATTAAACTTTTTAGGGGTGGTAAGATATTTTCAATAGAATAGAGTTTGAGAAATATTATAAATAGCAATCTTCAATATATTATTTATATTTTTAAACTAAACAATTTGGGATTATAAAAAACTAATAATTAATTCGATTGATGAAAATATAGCTTATATAACAACAAAGTGAGTAGCGATTAAATCATTAAACAAATTGATAAAATCAATAATATTGATTTCAATAAAGTTAATAATATAATTCAAGAAAGGGTAATATGGAATTAAACCAAATACTAGATTAGATATAGGTATTAGTATAGATGCAACTATATTTAGTACACTCTTAGAATCGAAACAATTAAGTAGAATTCCTAAGTAATAACAGTGAAGATATATAGTCGATTAGTGGTAGGTATAATTGATACAATCAGTATACAATTTTAATGGAATTAATTAAATAAAACTATAATAGTTTTCTTATTAATAATATAAATTATTAGGATACAGGTAAAGATTTATATTATACTATAAGAATAAAAGGCTATGGAAAAGAGAAGTCCTATTTATAGAAATTAGAATACACTAATAGTTTATACCTGAGGTATGAAGGCAATTATAGAATATGTAGTTGGCGTCGTGACAATAAATAAATAAATAAATAAATAAATAAGATTAAGACTAAAACTAATATTAATATTAATACTAATACTATTAATATATAAACTGTTTTTCTGGAATCTTTTAATTTCAATATATATTCTTAATATATATATACTTTTCATTAAGATCTTTTAATTTCAATTGATACTCTAATATATAAACTCTTTTGAGTGGAAGCTTTCAAATTCATACTATACTTATAGTTTAATAGTAAAGTGAATAACTATAGGTTCCCTATAAATAAAAAGTTTTCAAAAAAAGTAGATATGAATAAAATAATGAATAAAATGTGAATAAAAATGTAAATAAAATATAAGTGAAATAATAAATAAAATAATGAATAAAATATGGATTAAGATGTGAATAAAAATATAAAATAAATTATAAATAAAATGAAGCTAGTTGACCTTTTATCTACAAATTAATATTTATAATAAAACTAAGCTTATACCACACTTTCTAAAAATGCTATGTTTATAGGCCTCTAGTATATAATTACTATTATTAAAAATAAATCTATACCTATAGGATTAATATTTGAATAGTTATAGATTATAGGTTTTTTATAGTATAGATTTTCTATTGGTTAGGGAAAACTAATAGATCTATAAGTATAATTATTCCAAAAAAGTTGGAAAAGAAAAATACTAGGAAAACTAGAAATAAAATACAAACTATAATTATATACCTCCTTTTAAAGCTCCTTAAAACTTTATATTATATTTATTTTGATAATCTATTTATTTCTTTAAACTTTTTGGAGTATATATAGAGTATAGGTTATACTGTTTTTAGGATATTTATTTATTTATTTATATTACTTAATGTTTGTAGTGGATCTCCCTAGGGGTATTCAGATGTACTATGAAAATGGACTAATTTATAAAGTGAGAATTTCGATTAAGTATAGTAATTTATCTTTAAAGCTAGGGGTTGTTTGCTCTTCTACAGGTATAGTTCGGCTTTATTTCGGAGGGGATTGTTTGTACATCGGTATCTTTAGACGGGTTTAGTGTTTTTAGGATATATAGGTCTAATATAGAAATTAATCAAAAACTTATCAAATTAAAGGCTAATAATAAGGGAAGATATAAAATACTTCAAAGTGTAACGAATATTATATACTTATATAATATCTCATTGTTATAAACATTCTAGTGAAAGAAGATTGTATATCGATAGTATCGAGCACTCGGATCTTATAGAGTTAGGATCGGGGAATAGATTTAAGTTCAGGGATCAAATAAGTATTCGAATATTATAGCTCTGAAACCTATATATCCTTATCGAATCGATAGCAGAGTATATATAAATATAAATTGTGAAGTTTCTATAGGTTTTAAAAGAGTAATGAAAAGTCTTGTGTTAAGAGATAACTAGTTGATTTATTGTTGTATTTAGTCCTTACACTTATTACATTTACTTTAGTTTAAGATTAGTTTAAATTAAGCGATATTCTATCTTATAAGAGATAAAGAGATCCCTTAAGAATCTCTTTCCTTTTTAGTTTTTTTATTCTAGTTATTTGATTTCTATAATAAGCTCTAGTATGTGATTGTGATATAAAGAACAATTGATTTTATTATTTTTCTATTAAATTTAATTTTTCAAATTAGATAGGAAAACAATATATTTATATTAATATAAAATATAATATATAATAAGAAAGAAATAGTTAATAGATTACAAAAATAATCCCAATTGATTTCCTCAAAAGTTAAAACAATTAGAATACTTTTTAGAAATAATTATCAAAAAGTTTTATCTATATTAATACTTTATAATAACTATAATTATTAGATGAGTGGTATTGATATTGGGGATCAACTTGTCTTTTTCAAGCTAGGACTAAGGTGTTAATAATATAGTGATTATTAAGTATTAGAATAGTAGCTTTTAATTACTGTTTTAGTCAATTGCTATCGAATTTATATTAAAACTATGAAATCGAACTTTAAGATTACAACCCTTAAATATAATAACTTTTGTAAATCTATTTTATAAGCTCTCATTAGTTAGTTTGGGTTTTTAATTTATTCTAGAAAACTGATTTATACTCAGAAGTATTCAATTGAGGTATTTGACTCTTTTTATATATATTAATTTATTTATATAAAAAATAAAAGTATTTGTAGTATTTGTAAGAGGTATAGATTTGGAACTAAAAAAATGATATTAAGCGAATTAGCTAAGAATTCTAGGAAAAAGGGTTATAGGTATCAATCTATATAGGGTTATAAAGAATATAATATTTGGCTATGTAATAATAATGAGTGTTTCGATATATATCATCAAATAAAGATCTAGAAATATTGATATATTCAAAATCCTGATGTTCTAATTAGTTGATTAGATCCCTGTTAAGCGATGGAGTCAAGTTTCAGCATTCTAGGGGATAACAGCTTATAAAAACGCGGATTCTTTTCAGAAAACCGAGCGAGGATTACTTTTCGAGGTCTACGTTTTCGATCCGCGCTTTCATTTTCCTATACAAATTTATGAAAAAGTGTGGATTGTTTAGTGTTATTTCAGAAGGATCCATTACGAAAAACCTTAAATATACTAAAACGCAGATTATTTTACAGAATCCACGTTTTGGTAGCCAAACTGCTTTTCAATATTTTTCGAATCCGCGCTCAAAAAAGAGCGGATTATACAGCGGATTCGGAGCGGATTTGGATATCCAAACAAGCCCTAAGTATAATGGCAAAAACCCTCAACATCACATCTCCCCTCCGACATATCTGCCACTAGGTCAAAATTTGTTCCTCAAGGTAGGATCATCATTCTCGCTGGAGATATTTTCCGAACAGCATACGTATATCGCAGCATGCATACCCCGCTAAAAACACTGATTGGGGTTTTGAATGAAGAAGTTGAAGATGCGGGGGAGGGGACGGAGAAACTTTTCCCGAATGGATGGAACATTATGAACTCCAAGGTGTCCCCTTCTCCGCAAAGATATATTCGGATATTGTCTACTGTGCTTGAAAGGTAGAGGTATATATTGTGTCGATTTCCTTCCAATGGTTGCTTTTGTTTAGGGTCTGATCTGATCTGATCTGATCTCACTTGATCTCCTCTTTCATATCAGCTTTTCTTATTCTTCCAATCGCGGTATATTTTATTTGTTGCCTCTTGATAGAGATTCGACTCATTCACTCTCAAATGAACCGACATTTATAAAGTAGGAAAGAAAGGGCAATAAAGAGCAATATGACGTCGTTATCTAATGGTCCTTTATCACCTCAATCAACGAGCCTCAAATGCTTTTCCGCCACGCATTCATCACTACCAAGAATACCAAGAACAAAGTACAAACTTTCATTCGTTAAAACGGGCCAAGATTCCACAAAAAATATCCTTTGCTCGACCTAGCCACTAGACAAAGCCTTAGCACGTGCGCTAAGATATTACATGATAATATTCTATCCAATGAGGTTTGATCTTTTCTTCCCTTTACGAATTTCCACTCCGTTTCCGAGCGGAATCCAAGATGCGGGGAGGGCCAAGAAAACCCCAGCTAAGACAACCAAGAAGTCTTGGCTCTTGGATTTCTATATTTTATCCATACAAAAAGATCGTATGAATAGAACTATGAAAGTGCCATGAGTTCATGAGCTCATCGTCTCGGTTTTTCCTTACCATGATAAGTACAAGTGCACGAATACTTGACTTCCTAACTCTTGGCTATTCCTCCGTTGTGGTTTCCTTATGACTTTGAGAAAGGTCTATCATAGGCTGGTACGTAGGAAAGAGCTAGACAAACGATCTTTGGATTTTTTGGAAGGAATATATAAGGATGCGGTACCCCGCATCTGGTCTGGATGTATTCATTTAAAAGTTATCTCTTGATTATCACGATTTAATTCCCTACTTTTCCCTTGATTAGGAATAGATCAAAAGTATTCTTTTTGTTTAATATCATACATAATCGAATCCCATATACATACATACATACATGTACACATACCTTAAGATACCCACTTGTTCCAAACATTGTCTAATACAATCTCCATAATGGCATCCCAAGAAAAAACTCCCTATACCACCCGTCCGCATGCCTTCCTTCTCACCCCACAAGATGCCGCCAGTCAACTCTCTACCAACCTCGAGACGGGTCTTACAGCGAGTAAAGTCCAGTCAATACAAGCTTCGCATCCACCAAATGAACTTGATACCGGCGGCTCTATCTCCTGGTATACAATCCTTATCAAACAAATTTCCAATGCCATGATACTCGTCCTTGTATTCGCTATGGCGCTTAGTTTTGGCGTAGGCGATTACATTGAAGGAGGAGTTTTGGTTGCCGTCATTGTACTCAATGTTATGATTGGCTTTTTCCAAGAGTTCAGCGCAGAGAAGAAAATGGATTCCCTAAGAGCTCTTTCATCACCATCGGCTTCGGTACTCAGAGATGGATCTGTCATTGTGGTTCCCAGTGCGGAAGTTGTTCCTGGTGATATCGTACTTCTGAAGACGGGAGACACGGTACCAGCCGATTTGCGCATTTTCGAAGCGATGAATTTGACTTGCGAAGAGAAGAGTTTGACGGGAGAGTCTGAACCAGTCGAGAAGATTACTTCGAATGAGATTTGTGTGCCGGGAACTGAAGAGAGAGCGACAAGTGAAGAGCAAGTTGGCATTGCTGATCGTAACAACATGGCATATTCTACCACGACGGTCATCAAAGGCCGTGGAAGAGGAATCGTTGTCTTTACAGGCATGCAAACTGAGGTCGGAAAAATTGCAGCTTCGACTACGAAGAAACAGCGAAAGGAGGGACGATCGATGAACTATAAGAAATATGGAAAAGCGCAGCCAGTCAAAGGGGCTGCTAGAAGAACTTACGATTTTATAGGAAAGTTCTTGGGACTTACTGAAGGTACTCCACTGCAGAAGAAGTTGAGTAAGGTTGCGTATATCCTGTTTGGAAGCGCAATCTTACTGGCAATTATAGTGTTTGGTGTAAACCGATTCATCGTCACAGATGAAGTAGCTATTTATGCTATTTCAACTGGTATTGCTATTATTCCGGAATCTTTGATCGCGTAAGTACAGCTACCCTGTTTCTCACTTGAGATGTAACATCCACTTCATACAATAACTGACACCATTTAGAGTTTTGACAATCACAATGGTTGTAGGTATGACCGTTATGCGTAAAGCCAATGTTGTTGTCCGAGATCTATCAGCACTCGAAGCACTTGGCGGAATTACAAACATTTGCTCCGACAAAACCGGTACACTTACTCAAGGAGCCATGATTGTCAAGAAAGTATGGATTCCTAAAATCGGAATCTATACCGTGAACCATTCTATGGATCCCAGTAATCCTACCGAAGGTACCGTTACCAAAGCACCACTTACGTCGGAAGATCAGATATCACAATCTCCCAGCGAGAGCGCGACAATGGATTTCGACAATCAGCGCAGTGCTGCTGCACTCAAATTTGATATTCCGGCCGAAAAAGCCGTCAAAGATGACATAAAGAATTCGCCATCCGAACGAGAGGAAGAACCAGCCGAAATTGTACCAGAACTTGAGAGTTTTCTTCAATCTGCTGCACTCTGTAACCTTGCTACAGTCAAGAATGAAGTCGTAGAAGGTGAGACTACTAGAAAATGGCAAACGACTGGTGAGCCAACAGAGATTGCTCTGCAGGTATTCACTCATCGATTTGAATCCGGAAAAAGAGTCTTGGAAAGCAGAGGATGGAAACAAACTGCCGAATTCCCATTCGATAGTAGCATTAAGCGAATGTCTGTGATCTATCAACGACCAGATGGAGAGCACATGGTCTTCACTAAAGGAGCTGTCGAGAGAATTTTAGACCTCTGTTCTTCCGTTGGAAATGGGGATACTAATGAAACAATGACGGACGACTTAAAGGAATCGATAATTCAACAAATGAATAAATTTGCCGAACAAGGTCAGCGAGTCCTCGCAGTAGCCGCCAAACCCTGGACCACTGTTCCATCGCAGGACAAGGATTCAAATGATGAGAATTTACGAGGTGAAGTGGAACAAGATCTTACACTTCTCGGTCTTGTTGGGATCTACGATCCACCTCGCGATGAGACAAAAGATGCTATTCGAGAGTGTACCCAGGCCGGCATCAAAGTCCACATGCTCACCGGAGATCATCCTTCGACCGCCAAAGCCATCGCACAAGAAATCGGCATTATCCCACGGAATCTTGGGCAATTATCTGCCGGAGTTTCGGCATCCGTCGTTATGAAAGCTACAGACTTTGACCACCTGACTAATGAACAAATCGACGCCCTTCCCACTCTCCCTCTGGTACTCGCGCGTTGTGCCCCGGATACTAAAACACGTATGATCCATGCACTGAGAAGAAGAGGATTGTACATGGCCATGACAGGCGATGGAGTCAACGATGCGCCTAGTCTCTCCGAGGCAGACGTGGGAATCGCAATGGGAATCACGGGTTCCGACGTCGCGAAATCCGCATCCAAAATCGTGCTTCTCGACGATAAATTCAATAGTATCGTAGCGGCTATTCGCGAGGGCCGTCGCATGTTTGATAACATTCAGAGATTCGTGCTGCATTTACTCTCGTCCAATGTGGGAGAAGTCATATTGTTAATCGCCGGTCTCGGGTTCCAAGATGCGAACAGACAATCGGTGTTCCCATTGAGTCCGTTGCAGATTCTTTGGATCAATATGCTTACGTCGAGTTTCCCGGCTTTTGGACTGGGAAAAGAGAAAGCGAGTTCGTCGGTCATGAAACGTCCTCCTCACGATAATAAGCGCGGTGTGTTTACCGTGCAAATTCTGGTCGATATGGTCGTCTATGGTATTCTCATGGGAGCCTGTACACTCCTCACCTTTGTGTTGGTTATTTACGGAGTCAACGATGGGAATCTAGGCAGTGATTGCAACCGCAGCTATGGCGACACCTGTGGCCCCGTCTTCCGAGCTCGCGCTGCCGTTTTCGCAGAGCTCACTTGGCTAATTCTCATCTCGGCATGGGAATTCAAATCCATCCGTCGAAGTATGTTTTGTCTAGATCCTACTTCTCAAAGCTCTTTCCCATTTTTCAAAGACGTGTATGAGAATCGTTTCTTGTTCTGGGCAGTTGTCATTGGTGCTTTATCCGTATTCCCCGCCGTCTACATTCCCGGTTTGAATACCTCGGTCTTCAAACATGTGGGGATTACGTGGGAATGGTCGTTAGCCTTCAGTGCGGTTTTCATCTTTGTTCTGGGTATCGAAGCGTGGAAGGCGACGAAGAGATATTTTGGATTGTTTGAACAGCTTGATGAGGAAGAGGCTGAGCGTGATCGGAAATTGGGATTACGACAGGGTTTCTTTACATTTGCGAAATCGACGACTTCGGTGGGTCGATCTTCGATGGGTAGATCCTCGATGGATCAATATTCTGTTAAGGAGAAGATTGCAGGAATGGGTAGTTTGGGTTCAGCGCCGACAACACGATCGATGCTTCAAAATGAGTCCCGGGTGGAAACTGGTTTGAGTGGTGATTCAGCGGTTTGATTTTAGTAGTACGATAGCAGAACATATCATAGCAGCGTTTAATAATAGTTTAATCAATTCGGTTAAAATTGATTGAGTTCCAGATAGTATCGTAAACATTAGAAACATTAAAACATTGAAAAAATCAGAAGTAGGAAAGCATTTCATTGGTCTTCTTTCATTAACCTATAATCCACGCAACAGCTCAACTACATGGTCGACTTACCTCATCGACCCGACCTTTTACAAATTACTACAAACTTCTCTCTCTACTTCATTTGCCTTACTTTTCCCTATCTATACATACCATACCTCCTTATACATGCCTCTCCACTAATCAAATATCCCTCATTCCTGTATACATAGACGCCAAACCATCCAACAAAGATGCAAGTATTCGATGCAAACCACAACACATCTAAGATAACCACCCATCACTACTGTCATTTTCCGAGGTACCGTTGAATCTAGAGATGTATAAGTTGCTGGCATTTAGAGTACGGAATAATCTACACTAGAACATCAATCAAAGCCTCCAGCTTCAACATCTGATAATTCTAGACTCATTATTGTAGATTTATATCTGATTCCGATTCGAATCGCAACAATAGCCAATACCCTCATCCAATCCAATCCAATTACCTCCTACCACTCAACTCAGAACCTTAATCCATCACCCATCAACCCCCCACAAACCAAACTAGCCTTAATACCCAAGCCAAGTCCCCAAATCATCTCATTCAACCCCCCAACCACCACACACACAAAAAGAAACAAGAAATTCTCTTTAAGAAATCATAATTCCGCATAGGCGTTCTTTTAACACATAACAATTCACTCAACCCATAAGAAATATCCATACAGTAAATTATTTTCATTGCATCATAAATCCATCTCTTTCGAGATAGTTTGCGTCTAGCTCTAATAGCTCGCTTTAAAGGTATAATATGTCTCAACCACTGACCATAACATCATGTCATTTTATTTGACTCCCATTCTTACACACCCGCATAATCTAATCGAAAACAATAGCTGCCTTAATAGCACTCTTGTTCTTGATAGACTCCAAAGCCTCACCCCATTGTTCAAGCTTGAAGGTCTTGTTAACAATACCTTCAACCTTGACCTTGCCTGAATCGAGGTAATCGATAGCAGCAGCTATACGTTGTTAGTAAGATAATATGTATACATATGATAATGGAGTACTTACGGAACATATAAGTTTCGGAGAAAGAACCAAGAATGGTAATCTCATCACCGAAGATCTTGGATGGTGGCCAGGTAACTCTAGCAGAGCTGCTGTAGACACCATAGACTACAAGCTTACCTCCACGACGAACGTAGTTGATGGCATCCTCGAGAATCTTAGCGCTTCCGGTAGCTTCGACGACGATATCGAAACCATATTTGTACTCATCCTTAATTTGTTGGAATTGAGCTTCTGGGTTATCACGGGAAAGTTCAATGTAGATATCAGCAGCATCAAGCTTCTTAGCGAGGTCCATCTTAAGACCACCTGGTGCAGCGAGGACAACCTTGCATCCACCATTTTGTCTGAGTAATTGAGCGAGAACAAGACCAGTTGGTCCAGCACCGAACATGAGAACAGATGAGCCCATCTTTGGTGCAATCTTCTCAAGACCGTGAGCAGCACATGAAGCTGGCTCAAGGAGTGTGGCATCAACATCTGAGAGGTTCTCAATCTTGAAAACCTTTGCGGCTGGGTATGCACAATACTCTGCGAAACCACCATCTACACTGAATTAGCTTTGATATTTAGCTGGAAGATATATTTAGCTTACCCATAGTAACACCGTGAGCGTTGAAGTTCTCGCACAACAAGAGTTGACCACGACGGCAGTAGAAGCACTCCTCACAGAGCTCGGAGTTACTATAAAACAGGTTAATACATTGAACACACATATGATGGAACGGTACATACTCAGCTACAACTCTGTCACCAACATTGAAGCCCTTGACCTTAGGTCCAGTGGCAGCAATAACACCGACAGTTTCATGTCCTATAATATTTCGATATTAGATGGCTGATTGAAATCCTGATGGAATGTAATATCCTGAGGTAGGGAAGCAAAGTGAAAACCCTTCCGATATGTCTATATGATATCCTGACTGAGAACAAGTCTGCAGATGACCGATCCTCCACTAGAGGACGATTTGTGAGACTGTCCGTGTTCCCGGCTCCAACCAAATATTATATATCATTGGACTGGCCAAGATATGCAACTACCTTCACCAGCCAAACAAGATCGAATGCCCAAAACAAGAAATCGACGAAGAAGGAAATTATAGCGTACCAGGAATAAGAGGGAACTATATAATACATCATATTAGCATTTATTTTATTAAAACATATAAAATCATCCCAATATGTTTAGCTCAAAGCACGCAAACCCCTCAAGGTATGTGACAGGTACCCATCCAGGTGTATATTATCAACCCGCATACTCGTCTTAATTGATAAACGTCATGGTGGGGAAAGATATCATATCATATCACATCACCCTTTTCCAATTCACATATATAAAGGAGCTTTCTCTTACCTTTGCAATGAATTCTCCCTCGTGGATGTGCAAATCTGTTCCGCAAACACCGCAGGCCTTGACCTTTACCAAGACGTCGTTGTCACGGAGCTTCGGGAGAGGAACCTCAACAATTCCGTATTCTTCTGGCTTGGAGTATCTGTTATCATTCGAATTAGTTTCGATGTTTCAATTGATCTACTTCTTCAAGCGGTGGAAGGATAGAAATGTGTTTGGTTCCAGTGTATCAAGCACTTTCAATATCTCGAAAGATTCCAATCGGTCAAACAGCTTCAATTATTGAATGGTTTGATTCATTTAATCGATGTCAACCATACAAACGATTCGAATCTCTTGAATATCTACTCGATACACCATCACTCCCAACACGATGCCACCTCCAAAACATCTCACCAAAACAAGAAGATCATACATACCTCAAAGCTTTCATGGAAGTAGGAAGAGACATCTTGGCTTGATATGATCTTTGATTCTTTTGAAAAGACTTAAAACAATTAAAGAGTTGAAGTTGGGTATCTTTGAAGGTACGTTATCGAAGAGGGTATTATTTTGCAAATGGTATGAAGAGAAAAAAGCAAGAGAAGAGCAGAAGATTGGCTTTCTTATAGTGAGGAAGCTACGTAGAAGCTACGCAGATGGAAAGAGAAAGGGACAACCAACCCCCTTTGTCATGGTGGGGTGGGGTACCTAGCATGAAATGATCATGATCCTGTTGTTGTTGTTGTTGGATGCCCCGCCATTGAATCATTTGAAAATGTTTCCATCAATCTTCCTTGGATCATTTGAGTGACTAGCTGAGCGGTTCGTGGGAAATGTTCCTTGCAATTGGCTCCATAACAAAGTTTAAGATATGAGTTGCTACGAGTTGAGGTCCTCTGCGCAAGCCATATGTACCTAATAATACTAGGTGTCTACGAAGTACGACATGATGAGATCGGATTAGACGACGTTATGACTGATTTTTTCTTATTGTTTATTCATGAGGTATATACTGAATAGCTACGATGAGATTTGCTATTAATCATCGACGGGAATCTGGTTGTACACGTTCAATTCTCCTCACTTTTTAAGGATTCCTAGGATGAACCAAAAGCATCAAATATAAAAAATATATACCGCACCACCCGTCGACCACATTGGACCAAAAAAAAAAAGGGCGCGTTACCAAGGCATCAGAGCACCAATCAGACTTCGATTCCTCAAGCTTTCTCAAACCATTTAAACGCCACGAAAGGAAATATGATGTGAGGATCAAAAAGGTTATTGTACAACCCCACGTTTCTCACGAGTCACCAACATTTTTACATAAATCGTATATATTTTATGGATTTAGACTGTTTGACATCTTAACACATCTTATAAATAAAAACATCTCAACCACCAAAATCCTTTCACGCATCGACTGAACACCAGATGATCGATATCAACTTCTAAATTGTGAATATATCGTGGTCAGAAATGGACATCAAAAGATATAGAGTAAGACCGAGCAGAAGTACGATGACGATATTAACTACACATTAATGCTCTACGGTGGGTCAACATTCGGAAAAGGTCGCGGGGTTATTGGTGGGATTGCTTTTTTTCAGCTTTTGATACTTCATAGGCCGGGCCTTCCATCTGTATGAACAACAAGACACTTTTCAAATCATTCTGACCGGCCATGACTTGGTTCTGTCCACAAATTAATAGACTTTGAACTTCGTTGGAAATCTTGTCTCTTGATTCTGGAATCTTGCTCTACCTTGACCTTTCTTTGATCTTCCATGGCCGAAAGACCCGAGTTATCCTTTGGCCTAGGATGTGTCCACTGTGTTTCGTCGGGATCATTAGGTAAAAGTTTACATGTATATTAATATCAAGAACAATTCATGGTAACACAATCTTGACTTCACCAAATGATCAATTTCATACAAGAGACGTCAAAAAAAATCAAACAATCATGAAAAGGAAAGCAGAGTATGGCTCGCAGGAGATATGAGGGAGTATCGTGTTTTCACGTCATAATAAATTGAAGGGGTATTGGAAGAAGCTCATTATGCTACCTGACAGTTTTGAAGTGTCAACTTCCACCTTCGACCTATGCTCCCCCGGCGATTACTTTCACTCGACCTAACGCGCTACTGTCCAGTCGTCCAACCATACAAGTGTTTATGAGGAATTTCTGTCGGATGCATTGAGCAAGCGTAAGAAAATTGTAGAATAAATCTACGAAGATGGAGCAGCACCACCAGCACCGCCACGTCCACGTCCGAAACCACCACGGCTGTAAGAAAAAAATGTTAGGATTGATCAACCAAATATGATGTATATGTGAAACTTACAATTGAGGGGCGAACTCTCCTGGGGCAGCACCCTCCTTGTTCTCACCACCCTCACGTCTGCGGTAATCACCACGGTCACCACGCTCTCCACCACCACGTCCACCGCGGCCACCGAAAGGCTTGCGCTCGCGCTCATCGCCTCCCATCATTCCACGAGGAGGAGCATGGGATCTTTGAACCTTGATGTGGGTAGCTGGGACAATCTCAGCAGGGAGATGGAGCCATTCGCGGAGGTAGTCGAGACCCTCTGGGGTGAGGGTGTAGTAGTAGTATTGCCAAGAGAATTGAGTCTTGACATATCCACGGGAGGTCAAAGATTGGCAAGCCTTGACAACGTAAAGGTTACGGGTGTCGATGTCTGGGTGCTTGTTCTCGTACTCCTTCTTTGCGACAAGTACGCCCTCACGGAACAAGTACTCGTGAATCAACTTGCGGTCGGCCTTTGGGATAAGCCTGTAAATTAATCGATTAGTCTTTTTGCAATAATACACTAAAGATAATTGTTAATATCTTACATCTTGGCGGTTTGTCGAGTTGCTTGAAAGTTTGTCGATGTCGAGAGGTGTAAGAAACTTTGAAGCAATTCAAAATTCGAATATTCTGAATTGTGTGGTTCAAGCGCTAGCAAGCGAAAATGTGGCTTGTAGCTTTACAAAATCCGAGCTCTATGCACGTGATCGAGAACTCAGCCACTCAGCCACTCGGGTGCGCAGGGACTTCCATCCTTTGGACATATCGAACTTATCGAATCCATCAACATCCCAAAGCACAAAGATAGTTCAAATTCTACTGAGACATACACAACACCAGGCCCTGAAAATATGGTCTCTCAATCCCACACCGTCAACGTTTTGTTGACTTCATTTCCGGGCTTAAATCTACCTTCGACTCTATCACTACCTTTGCCTACAACCACCACCATATCAGAGCTGCAAGACAAACTTTACGAGCGCATCCCATCTCAAGATCGTCGCCTCATCCTTACAACCATCTCAAATAAGTTACTTTCTGCCGAATCAACCTCTCCAATATCAGATTTGTTATCAAACTCCGATGATGAATTTCTATCTTTACGACTTACAGCGCGATTATGTGGTGGCAAAGGAGGTTTTGGATCCCAACTTCGTGCAGCTGGAGGTCGCATGTCATCGAAACGCAAGAAGGGTCAAGGTGATCAAAATGGATCCAGTCGAAATTTGGACGGCCGCAGATTAAGAACAGTCAATGAAGCAAAGGCTTTAGCTGAATATCTAGCTATCAAACCAGAGATGGCAAAGAAAGAGAAGGAAGAGAGAAGGAAACGATGGGAACAAGTTGTGGATTTGGCAGAGCGAAGAGAACAGGAAATTAAGAATGGTACGAAAGGAAAGGTGGATGGTAAATGGGTTGAGGATAAAGAGGAAGCCGGAGAGAGAACACGCGAGGCTGTTCTTGCGGCTATGAAAGCTGGGAACTATAAGGATAATTTGCTGGCCACATCTTCAGGCAGTGGCTCAGGAACCGATGGCTCTGCTAGTGAAGAAGATGAGGTTATGGGTGGTACAGACTCAAACGACACAACTCCACCTTCTGAAGCTACACCCGGCAAACCGAAGGCTATGAGTTTCTTTGGTTTTGATGAGGATGACGAATTTATGAGTGATGACGACGAGGAAGAGGAGGAGGAAGATGAAGATGAGAAGGAGGAGGAAGAGGATGGGAAGGAGCAAGAAGAGGAAGTGAAGCCTGAGGTCAAGAAGCCTGAGATACCCGAGGTAGTTGAGGAAGAGGAAGAAGAGAAGGTTGAGGTTGAAGTTGAAGAAACTTCTAAAGAACCAACCCCACCTCCTGCTCCCGCTCCAACAAAAGGCAAAACTCGATCAAGGATACCCGTCAAAGCACAAGCAAAGGCGCCTGCCAAATCTCCTGCAAAAGGAAGAGGAAAAGGCAAGGGAAAGGCTAAATGATTCAGACCATTACAAATATTGGTATTACAGCGTGGCGTTTGGGATTATGATTTTAGCGAGATATTGACGGTCTGCTCAAATAGCGATCACTATAAATTGAACAATAATTAATCTTCAATCTACTGATACGGAAAATACCTGTGAACAGATACGAGATACTTCCGAGTCTTTCCTCCTCTCACACTCTCTCCTTTACTTCTTTTCCCTTTCCTCCAGCTCTCTATTCCGCTTCTTCTCCCCTTTTCCTTTCTTCTCTCTCTTTGTAACATTCGCTGACACATTTCACTCCACCAGGACCGACTACTCTTCGTTTTTCACCTTCACTGGGACTTAAGTAACTCTTCACTCTCTACGAATTCCCCACATGATGATAAACAACTAGTCCGATACCGAGTTGTGTCTATAAATGCTTAGTTCCTGATCTACTCAGATAGCGATGCGCGTTGAATGATAAACAAGTTATTGAATTCTCCATAAAATGACTAGGTACTTCCTACTGCTTTCTTAACCTTTAACCAGAAACAATGTCTCGAGTAGTCCCTTTATATGAAGGTTGTGATATCTATCCTACATGTAGAGTCCTGATAATGCATAAGAGTACCTACATATGCAGCAGCAGATGCTTGGTAGCCGGGCAATAGATAACTACGACTACTTCCCCTCAGATAAGCACTCTCAGTAGTAATATACCATAAATTGATAACTCCAATGTAATCTTGGCTTTGAAATCATTCATGTCGATAGACAGAGATTGTGGAGAGAGTTGCATTATACGTGTCAATGTGGGAGGGGAGAGAAATGGGGAATGCATGTTTGATTGCTTTCATTGAGTTTGGGTTTTGATACTGGGGACTCGGAAGGGAAGGGGAAGTGGAATTGAAGAAGTGTGAAAAAATGAAACGGTGCTGAGGATGTTTCTAGAGACTATCTAGATTTGGAGTGGGTGATATTTGCATGTTGGATATGGTTGGATGGAAATTGCTCAACGCAAGTTGCCTTCTTGACATCCTCCAAGTAGGAAAGATGGGTGTCCAGATCTGTGTAGTGCAGCTGTATATATGTCAAGCGGTTCTTCAAATGCGGTAGATTATATGGTTCTGCTACAGTATCAATTCCTGTCTATCATTTGCCGAGAATATCTTCAGTTTCATGCCCAATACGGAAAGAATGCTAATAGTAATCCCGAGGGGAAACTGATCGAGGAATGTCCCGACTTGCCCTCTCTACCGTCGACAAACAAGCACGAGATTCGTTCGTCGAAACTACTAAACAACTCGGCTGCAATGTGAAGATTGATACTATGGGTGACTCTCCATTTTTACTATATTTCATTTTTCCATATTTTTATCTCCCCCATCTTTTTCCCGTGTAATTTTCTCACATGAGGTTCTCGAGAGCCATGTAATAACGGTGGATAACATAGGTAATGTCTTCGCAATCCGACCCGGAAAAAAGGATAAACCACCTACCTATGCGGGGAGCCACTTAGATACACAGGTATGTTAATTCAAACATACACTGTTAGTGAGTGAGATATTGTAGGATGAGTGACTAACGGGTCAAAGCCAACGGGAGGGAGATACGAACGGATATTAGGTGTTCATGCAGGCATCGAAGCATTAAGGTCAATGAATGATTTGGGGATTGAGACGGAATATCCTACAGGAGTCATAAATGTTTGTTTTTTCCTCATGTTGCTGTATACATTGTCAAACTAACTTGATGGATACAGTGGACGAACGGTACACCTCCGCACGATTCCAGTACCCCTCTTTAACCTTCCCTAATACCATTAACAGAAGAAGGAGCACGCTTTCCCAAATCCATGATATCATCCGGTGTATGGGCTTCCGATATTCCCCTCTCAGTAGCCCATAATTTGCGCGAAGTGAACGGGCGCGAAACCATGAAATCAGAGTTAGAAAGAATAGGATATCTCGGTACAACTCCCACTTCATATCTAGATAATCCGATCGGTGCCCATTTCGAACTACATATCGAACAAGGACCAATTCTAGAGACGAGCAAATGAAGATTGGAGCTGTGACGGGCGTGCAGGCTTACAGGTGGTAGGTATACTATTACGGTAACGGGGAGAGATTGCCATACTGGTATGTTGTGTTATAGAGATATGCCTGTAGTAATGGGACAATGTGGATGTGTGTGGAACGATGATTTGAAAATGCTTTATAGGGACAACGGATTTCGAGAATCGTTCAGATGCTATGCTTACAGCTGCAAAACGTATTCTACATAGCCATAATAAGGCAGCTCAAATGGGTTGTCTAGCATCCACAGGTAGCGAACTCTTTCCCCAGACAGGCTACGACACTTTGCTTACCTATGCTAGGTATTCTCACGCTCAAGCCTAGCTCTACTAATACTGTTCCGGGGTTCGTACAATTTTCATTTGATATCAGGACTCCAGAGGATGGTAGGCTTCTTAACATTGAGAAAGAACTCAAGAAAGATTATGAGTTGATTGCTGCTGCGGAGCAAATTCCAAGTCTTGAAGCTTGTGGAAAGAGATGTAAGGTTGTGTGGTGGAATGGAAAATGAACACAGATTCTCCAGCTACACATTTCAGCGAGGATTATTCGATGCGTAGAAGAAAGTGCTGGAGATTTGGTTGAAACAGCTTCTGATGCTGGAGATCACACGGAAGCCGCCACCAAAAATTATATGAGAATGGTATCGGGTGCTGGACATGATAGGTAAGAATGAGAATCCAATGATAAGGACCACGCTGAACATAATCTAGTGTTTATACTTCGAGACATGCACCGACTTCAATGTAGTCCTCGTCTCTTTCAATTCTGCCAGAATTTCACTGACCACAACTAGGATCTTTGTGCCTTGTGGAGACGGCGTTAGTCATAATCCAGCCGAGTATTGTAGTCCAGAAGACTGTGGGAATGGAGCACAAGTCTTGCTTGGAGCGATGTTGAGATATGACCGCCCGAGAGCATTGAAAGAAGCCTGAATGCACTGTGAAAATGCATAACTCATGAATATCAACGTATTTACCAAATTTAAATCAAACACGTCTATTCAAGCCGAAACGTGTCTCATCAATTTGCATAATGACTCTGTATGATACATATCCATTGTAAACGTCTTCTGCTCTATCCCACCATGCTGACCCTCTAGAAACCTCAAAACCCTTACTGATCCAATCGAGTGGGGAATGTTCCCTTTTCTAAAATATTCCACGTTAGCCAACCTATACCTTTCCGTCCCTTTCAAGTTCCAATACTAACCACGTTGATCATCCCATCTCTCAACCCAGGCACTTGGGCACAATGACTTATAAGCCAAAAAGAACTATTCCCCCATCAGTATGCCTTTCCGTCACAATCGGTCGTAGAAACGTACTTGACGGCATGGTGCGAAATCATCGCCCTTGGCTAGGATACACTTGTGATGATCGACATAGTTTTGCCAGCAATGTTTAGTTTGGTTCTGGTTGGGGAATCGAGCGTCGAATCCTATATCCCACAATCAGTCTTCCGGTCATTTCGCAGAGCCCGCCGGGGTAGGAATTGCATACCAGCTATATAGAAATCCAGTTAGCAATCAAATCAGACCATTCTTAAATATCCAAACAGTGGGCGGGTCCCCGGGTAGCACATACCGGTGACGAACTTGAAGGGCTTGGTCTCGCGTTCTTCAGACATATTTGCGTATTTATTTTCCGGCGCTCAAAGGATTTTAGAGAGGAGATGGTGGTGGTGGTGGTTCAATTGAGACGAATGATGTGAGGTTAATTGCAATGGGCCTGCACTTTCTCACTCCGGCATGAGACCGAGCTCGCTAGCGCGGAAATGCAGGTCCTCCAAAACCTCAGACCACGGAAGTTGAGTGTAATTACAATCAGAAAGAGTTGAAGATTGAACAACGGTTCAAGATGCATCCTACTACCGTTACTAGAATGTTCCAACCGACCAAGAAGATGTGGTCGCCTGTGCCCGTAAGTTTGTTTGTTGTTGATTTGCGATTTTGCGATTTTGAGGGTGGGAGGGCTAATGTTTTGTGGCTTTACAGAAGGAGGAGCATAGCGGTACGTTTACCCCACGATTGGATATTTGGCAAACCGGAGGGGAAGGATAGGACGTAGATTGGGGGATATGTTTTTGGTAGAATGAGAATCGAGACTAACGCCAAAGCCAATAGCCCACACTATCTCTCAACGATTGCGCCAATGGAAGAAGATTCCTCCCGAGTTGGTTCCTTTGGGTACGTTTAAACCTTCGCCAGAACATCGCCAGAATTTACACTGATATCAATTTGAAGGAATCGTCGTCGGTGTCGCTGTCGGATTCGCTGTTTACTCTTTGGGTCGCAAGGTTGTTGTTGATAAGCAAATGCGTCTCTCTAGACAAAACAGAGGAAAGGAATAAACTATTCATCCACAAGCTTTCAGAGGATTTGGAAACAGATTGATTGCCGGGGAAAAGTTCATACATTTAAATCGATACCGAAAGGAGCACGCTGGAGGCAAGAATGGAATGAAGGAATTAGAACGGATGCATCGGCCAAACCTCAAATGAGTTGTACAGAATTGGCCCTTATTTCTCATGAATACATAGTCTCCATACCTGATATCTCATGCTTTTCATTGTCCCAACTCCAATCTATACATTGAAGGGCATGTATAGATTTTCTTCCTACCACTTAAACTCCTTTTGCTTTACTCCAAAACTCCCTAGTAACACATTTCATGACCTGTAGCCTACAAACATTACATATCCCCCTTTCAAGCCGGCTTTGGCCCAGCTACATCCAATCCTTCTAGACCTTGCATAGGATCCTCAGGTCTATCCTGAACTCCGGCTCTTGCTTGTTCAGCTGCCAATTTATCCTCCTCGCTCACAGCATTTTCTGCTAGCCAGCCCTCCTATATTAAATATTAGTGACCACCCAAATGGCCCCCATTCATCACACAGCAGGATTCCATGAAGACTTACCTGCTCCCATAAAGCCGTCTTACTTCCCAATCCCTCATTCGCATTCTTTGGGGGTTTAGCCGCATTGACTTTGATCACCTTTCCAAACAGTTCAGACTGATCCATATTGTCGATGGCATCTTTAGTATCTTCTGGATCCTCAAACTCTACATATCCAAAACCTCGATGTGGTTCTGTTGAGTTGGGTCCATCTGCTTTGCTGAGGTGGTTTTTAGCATGAAGACATCAAAATTGGCGTGGAGGACTTACGGTATAGAGACATCTGCTATTTCTCCAAAGGGTAAAAATGCAGCTTCGAGATTTGCGGTGGTAACCATATGGGAGAGACCACCAACATAAACAGTAGCTTTCCAACGTGCTTGATCAGTCATCTCGTAGATAATAGCAAGTATCAATTGGATTTAATTTAAATGAATCTCTGGTGTATATGTCACTTCCAAAATGCCCAAATGCTATCCAACAAATCGCGAAAGAAGGAACCTTTGATCACGTGCCAGATGTTTTTTTGAGATTCACAATCCTACGGGCGGGATGCCTCGCTATGACCATCTATCTGATTATGGGGAAAGGTGTTCACAGTGCTATTACTCCCTAAACAAATCAACAGATCGTAACTTTTGCTGTCTTTACACGTCCCATACAATATAAAATTTACGAGTCTTTTCCATTTGTGTTTACGGTACAGCAACAAAATCGGCTGAAGAGGCACGCCGCGGTGAACTTTTTGCAGTTTAACTTGGCTTGTTGATTCTACAAATAGAGACGAGACAATGGTCCGTCTAAGGGAAATTCCCAGAACTGCGGCCTTCGCCTGGTCCCCAGGTCCAGAGACTCCTTTGGTGGTCACGGGTACCAGGGCTGGGGCTGTTGACGCAGACTTCTCTGATGAGACAAAGCTGGAGCTATGGGACTTAAGCTTGGACAACGACGAGCAAGGTGTAGAATTACAACCTATTGCTAGCATTAGCACAGATTCCAGGTACGCTGATGGATTGCTTGTTTTGAGCTTGGGAATCTTAAAAAAGCTAACCGTTCCATCAGATTCCACGACATTGCATGGGCACCAGCGAACGCAGACCATCCACGGGGCATAATCGCAGGCGCACTTGAGAATGGATCGTTGGATTTATGGGATGCAGAGAAACTTATACAAGGAGCTGAGGATGCGTTTATGTCTAGGACGACGAAACATACGGGTGCTATCAAGTCTCTTCAATTTAACCCATTGAAGCCACAAATTCTAGCTACTGCTGGCTCTAAGGGCGAGCTGTTCATCTACGACGTAAACGATATCTCAAATCCATTCAGATTAGGCACAGGTGCCGCACGATCGGATGACCTCGAATGTGTTGCATGGAATAGAAAAGTTCCCCATATTTTGGCAACTGGTGGAAGTGGAGGATATGTTACAGTCTGGGACTTGAAGACCAAGAAGGCTTCTCTACAATTGAGCAACAATCGAAAAGCAGTAGGAGCGATTGCATGGGACCCAAACAATGCGACAAAGCTTCTGACTGCCACGCCTGACGATTCTACACCAGTCATTCTTTTGTGGGATCTCAGGAACTCAAATGCGCCTGAGCGTACTTTACAAGGGCACATCCAGGGAATTTTGTCATTGTCTTGGTGTCAACAAGATGCCGATATCCTGATATCCTGCGGTAAAGATAACAGAACTTTAATCTGGAACCCCCAAACTGGGGAACAATATGGAGAATTCCCTGAAGTCACCAATTGGACTTTCCAGACTAGATTCAATCCACACAATCCCGCATTATCTGCCACTGCTTCCTTCGATGGAAAGATAGCCATTCAGACTTTACAGAATACAAATCCTACCGCATCGCAAGCCCCGGTTGCAGGTCCAATTGATGGTGAGGACTTTTTCATCAAGGCCCAAACCGAGCCTCAAGGCGCTTCATTTTCACTGAACAAAGCCCCTAAGTGGCTTGAACGACCAGTTGGAGCTTCCTTCGGATTTGGTGGTAAATTGGTGAGCTTTAGCTTGTTGGCAACTGCAGCAGGAAAGCCTAGATCCTCCAAGATCCAGATTTCTCAATTCACCGTAGATTCAGACGTAGGATCTGCTACCGAGTCTTTCGAGAATGCCCTTAAGGCTGGGGATATCAAGAGCATTTGTGAAACTCATATCGATCAGGCCAAGACTGAGGAAGAGAAGGCAGACTGGAAAGTTATTGAGACATTGATTGCGGCCAACCCTCGAAAGCAAGTTACCGAATACCTTGGATTCTCTGATGTAGATGAGATTACGAATGGTGTATCAGGACTTGACGTGGGTGATGCTGAAAAGTCGGAAGATGCGCCAACTGATGCCAACGGAGAAGCAGGAAAGAGCAATAGATTATCTACACTTTTCGATGGCGCCGAAGGTGATGACTTTTTGACGGATATCGCAGCAAATAAGGGAGCCAAGACGGAAAATCCTTTCCATCTATTCGCTGAATCCGATTCGGCCTCGGAAAAACAAATTACCAAAGCTTTAATGCTTGGCCAATTCGAAAAAGCGATGACAGTCTGCCTTAAGGAGGATCGGATTGCTGACGCATTCATTATTGCCAACTGTGGCGGAAAGGAGTTGCTAGATAAAGTTCAAACTGCCTACCTAGCCAAAAAGGCGGAAGGCCCCAACTACCTACGACTTCTTAGCTCAGTAATTGGTAAAAACTTGTGGGATATTGTATACAATGCTGACCTTGAGAACTGGAAAGAGTCGATGGCAACTTTATGCACATACGCCGATCCAACTCAATTCCCAGATCTCTGTGAGGCACTTGGTGATAGGCTTTTGGAATCTGGCACTGCAAAGGATGCTTCATTCTGTTTCTTAGTTGGTTCAAAGTTGGAGAAGGTCATCAACATTTGGATTTCCGAGCTCCAAGAGAACGAGAAGCATGGCATTGAAGAACAAGAAGGCGATTCTACATTCTCCGTACATGCAAAGTCACTTCAAAACTTTATCGAAAAGGTCACAGTATTCCGCAATGTAACCAAATTCCAGGATACCGAGCAAAGCTTGACATCGGATTGGAAATTGACAGCTTTGTACGACAAATATACAGAGTATGCTGACATTGTTGCGGCTCATGGACATCTTTCAATTGCCGAAAAATATCTTGATCTCCTGCCAGCTCAGTATTCTGCTGCAGAGGTTGCACGAGATCGAGTTAAGCGTGCATCAAGAAAGGTCGCCCCTAGCACTACCGCGAGACAACCAGCAGCCGCATCAAGAGTCCCAGCACGTGCTCAGTCAGCCGCGTATCAACCACCAATTCCTGCTGCTGTGGCACCTCCAGCTCAAGCTGCTCCAAATCCATACGCTCCACCTGCCGCTACTGCTCCAGCTTCTAATCCTTATGCGCCACCAACTTCAGGTGCTTCTAATCCATATGCACCTGCAGCAAGTGCCTACGCACCACAAGGTTATCAACCACCACAACCATCTCAGCCTGCTTATGCCCCTTCGTACGGAGCATATGGAGCAGCTCCGACAGGTTACGGTGCACCTCAGCAGTCATTTGGAGCTCCTCCTCCGAGAAACACAGCTCCATCAGCCCCACCTCCATCCAAGGCTAAAGACATGACAAACTGGAATGACATACCTTTTGTAACAAAGGTTCCTACTGCTAGAAG
The DNA here is from genome assembly GCA_038090695.1 of Sclerotinia spermophila. Lineage (NCBI taxonomy): Eukaryota > Fungi > Ascomycota > Leotiomycetes > Helotiales > Sclerotiniaceae > Sclerotinia > Sclerotinia spermophila. The sequence continues at coordinate 34,076 of JBBMOJ010000245.1, read as the reverse complement.
AAGTACACCTATTGCGAACCCATTCCCAAATCAACAAGGTGCTTCAATGCCACCTCCAGCAAATCCATATGGTACTTCCAGAGCAACTCCCCCACCTCCACCCCCTAAGGGATCAGCTCCACCCCGTATTAGTTCACCATTGACGACTGCACCACCTCCTAGACCATCATCCACGGCCAATGCATATACTCCCCAAGCACCTCCTGCTCAATCACCATATGCATCATTACCACCACCTACAATTCCTCGTGGAGCTTCTCCATACAACCCTCCACCTACCGGGGCAGCACCAACAAGCAGATACGCTCCATCTCCAGCAGCACAGCAATACTCTCAACCACTCCCATCAAATATCGCTCCACCTCCTCAGGGAGGTATGAGACCACCCCCATCTAACCCATATGCACCACCGTCAGCTGCACCACCTAGCCAATACGCGCCATCGCAATCACCATATGAGAACCAACCTCCACCTGCACAGTTTCAAAACCAAGGACCGCCTCAAGGTCCTCCTCAAACTCCACAGCAAGGACCTCCAATGGGTGGTTCTCGACCACCAACTGGGCCCCCTGGAGCCCCCGCTGTGGCAGCTGCGCCAGCAAAACCTAAGCACCCTGCTGGTGATAGATCACATATTCCTGATTCTGCTCAGAGAATGGTCGAAATTTTCAGTAATGATATGCAAAGAGTAGTTTCGAAAGCTCCAGCAAATTTTGCTCCTCAAGTCAAGGACACTCAGAAGCGCCTCAACATTTTGTTTGATCACTTGAATAACGAGGAACTTGTGAAGCCTGATACTATCGAGAAATTGACCCAGTTGGCGGAAGCACTTCAATCTGGCGATTACGAAACAGCAAGCAGGATGCAAGTCGACATTCATCGTGAGAAGCCTGATGAGTGTGGTAATTGGATGGTAAGTTTTACAGTCATCTTTTGGGTCATGAGCATATACTAATGATCAATACAGGTCGGTGTCAAGCGATTAGTTAGCATGAGCAAAGTCACGCCTTAGGGTTGAAGCGAATACCTTATTTTATTTTGAGAACTAAAATCCGGAACCAAGGAATGATGATTGAGATGAGAGCGCAGCATGTGTGTATATTAAAGAAATATTGCTAGAGTAAAAACTTATTCTTTAGAATACTGCTTTGTTATATTTGCGTTATTAGTAATGTCTTTAATTGTAATTGCGTATTGATGTAAATCGGTGAGGAATACCTTAGAAATGATGTCTGTCTTGTTCTAGAAGTGGTGAGTATGGCACTAATCAAACTCTCTAGTGGATCATGAATGAATCAACGAACTTTAATGAAATAATTATGAAATATTGTATAGTTCAATTAACATTTTATCAAAAAATTTCATTAATTATATGGACTGCAAGTCAAGTTATTGTTGAAAGCTAGCATAAGTACCTTAGGTACTGGTAGCTAGCTGTATGGTGGCTCCTCTAGCTTTCCCCCACCCAAAAAACCCCCCAGCTTCGGAAGCTTCCAACCACGTAATTAATAAACGACATCATCAAATTTGTCCAACTCATCATCTTTCCATTTTATCAGCAACAAAATAAAACTCTAAAATGGCCGATACTTCTGAACCAGCGGTCGAAACACCATCTCAAAAACAAGCACGCATTAGGAAGGAAAAGAGAGAAGCAAAGATTAGAGATGGGGGAAATGCAAGGTTGAATAAAATTATCGGGTTAGGTGGTGGTTTACCTAGAGGTTTGTGCATTTCCTGTTTAGAGGCTATTTTATAGTTTTTTCAAGGTATTGAATAGAGCTAATAGGGTTTTAGAGGAGGTTCCATCGCCAACGCCAGCGCAAAAAACTCCCAAGGCTACAGACCATGCGGATCCAGATGAAGTAGATATTTCGAATCATTATTATGAACCGCAAACTCGCACACCGATTCAAAGGTCTCAGAGTAATGGTAATTGGCAGCAACAACAACAATTAAATGACGATCAGCTAAGGCAAATGATGTTGGGTATCGATCCGGGCTCTTTGGGTGGTGCTCCGGGACAAAATCCATTTGGAGGGGCTCCTGGCCAAAATCCTTTCGCTGGTTTCCCAGGTATGGGAGGCGCACCCGGCGAAGACGGCGCAAACGATTCCATGATGCAAATGTTACAGCAGATGATGGGAGGAATGGGTGGACCACCGGGCGAAGGACAAGCTGCCATGCCTTCCTTTCCAGGTATGCCAGGTATGCCCGGTATGGGGATGCAAGGACAAGCTCAAGCCGCTGCTGTCGACCCTTATGCATATGTTTGGCGCATAGCCCATGCTGTTTTCGCATTGTCGCTCGGTTTATACATAGCACTTACGACATCATTCACGGGAACGAAATATGCACGCGAAGCATCGGGTTTGATGAATGATGGATTGAGTGTGGATAGTGTGCATTTCTTTTGGATCTTTGCAACGGCAGAGGTGTTGTTGTTGACCAGCAGGTTTTATTTGGAGAAAGGAAATTCTATGCCAGCTGGTATGATGGGGACTGTGATGGGGTTTTTGCCGGAGCCATGGAAAGGCTATTTGGGCATGGTCATTAGATATGGACGTATTTGGGGGACAGTCAGTGGGGATGCCATGGTTTGTGTTTTTGTGTTGGGAGTTTGTGCTTGGTTGAGGGGCGGTAACTAGAAGGCTGAGCATAGGTATTGAGGATTGATAATGATGATCATGATGATTCCGATGATTCCCTGTTGATATGAGTTTTGGATATGTGTCCAAGGTATCCGGTTTTCAATTCAGCTTATTGATTGGCGTGATCGACGAAACATGGTATATCTAACTAGAACTACCACGACGAAATGAGAGATTCAGCAGCCTCTATTCTAGTTATCTCTCGGGGCGACATTTTGACCGAGACTTCCTCTCTAAGGTCGCCATAGAAGTCAGCAATTATTCCGAGCTCTCATATTGTGAATAATTTATGGCTTGTGTCTGCAAGTGCGGATGGCAGGTTTCTAAGAGAGAGTTCGTTTATGAACATGAGAGAAAAAGAGCTCTTTGAAGAATTGGACTTGTCCATAAAATGATATGCAGTGCGCAGCTTTTTTATTGAGTGATGGCCGAAGGTGACAGTATAGCAAAGATACTGGTTTCTTCCAAAATCAGCCCTGTGTTACGTTTTCCGTAGTATAGTTTTCAAACATGCATGAGGTATGGTTCATAATGTTCATTGTTGAGATTACTCTTACGTTTTGTAGGTAAAGAAATGCACTCCTGAAGCATCACGATTACCAATAAAGAGAAATGTGCGGGGGCCTGCACCAAAAGCTGCAATGTTGAGGCACAGCTGATGAACTGGGTGTATCTATTTATCTGTCAGCACACTTCCAGCACACTCAGTGCTGGATATACAGTTGCTATTAGATTTTGCGTACCGAACGGAAATTCCCCGCAAATTCATCAATATGTCAGACATTAGGATTCGTCAAACATTGATTACTCTAAGCTATGTTCAGGACTTTGGCATTGCTTTCGTTATCATTGACCATTTTTTTTAAAAAAGATACGTGACGACTATTGCCATTATTTTTTCGTCTTCTTGGGAAGATGGTAACAAAGCCTAGTTTTGGGGCCGACGATTGGTCCATGATAGTTGCTCAAGTCCTCAAATATGCTTAGCTTGTGATTGGAGCTTGGGATATGTCGATTGTCCAACTTGATCGTTTGGAGAGTTCATATTCTTACTTTATACCTTATTAGGTATAAAAAGAAGGTCGTATGGCCATCGTCGCCTATGATACGTCAGGTTTTAGTGACAGCAAGATGGGCGCTGTTCATTTCGGACGGCTTCAAACTGTAAACAAAACAGGCATCAAGAGGAAGAGATTTCAAATGTCTACCTTGATCTTCAAACATTCTAAATTTTGTTAGTCTATATACATTTACGCCCTATTCTACTCTCCGATCATCTTTTGTACAAGTTCCTCTTTCCTCTTTTACTATCGTCGCACTTTCAGCATAAAAAAAACCTCAAAGCACTTTGTTTCAGCAGTCACACTACTTCAAATACCGCTTTATATTCCTGGGTCTCTTATAGAGATAACCGCCTACTCATCTACGGATCCTCTGTCTGGTACACTCGCACTTCTGGATAGGTGCAACTATTGTAGCACATACTTCACAGTATTTTTGAGCTTTGATTGGGTTCTTCATATTACATCACTTCCTATCCATGGGGTTCACAAAATAAAACGATGGCAGAAGATGGGCCTGTTTGTACTCAACGCTGTGGTTGGTGGGTTTTATGGGTAAGTCCAATCATATATCAATACATACGTCGTTACTTCTTGCATTTGTTTCATACGAGTTTGTACGTTTTATTGCATCCTCATATCTGCAACAAACCCGTCTTTCTCCTTCATACTTCTTCCTCTAGACCTCGGTCTTGCAAATTCAAGTCAGACTCTCATTGTGAGCACAATTAATTAACATTTATCAAAGTTTATTAGCCGTGTCCATCATGTACATCTTTAGTGCTGCTGGCCTTTTGTCCGCAACATAGTAAGTGCCTGATCCTCCTCTATGATACAAAGACGTATGAAATGGCGTTATTACCACACAAATCGCAAGTTCTGATCTATAGATCCATAGTGGGAATCTTGCGTGCTATTTCAAGGTTTGATTTTAAATTTGGGGCGGCAATGATTTGGGCGTGTCTTCCTACATATGGCCTTCTGATTAAAAAGGGGTTGTCTTTGATATCAGCGTATAGGCAAAAGTGCTACACAGCCCAAAGGTCGGGAGGGGAAAATGCAAATGATTTCGATAGCAAGAAGCGAGAAAAACGAGGACAACGAGGGGAATTTTTGGACTTGGGCGTGTCTGGCTACTGTTAGGGCGAGAAGGCCTGGGGGTGTTGTTTGAACAATTTGGGGAGATGCAGTTTGGGGGTTCTAGGATTTCTGTTATGGTTCTACAAGCGCAATTATCAAGTGGCAATATATTGGCATTTGCCATCAACACATCATTTTCCTATTTCGACAACAACCTTCAGTACTCCCATTGACTACGTACACAGCAACCTTTCTTACAAAATCTATCGGCTCCGATGCTTACAATTTTTCTTGTGTCTTTCACAATTATCCTTCCTCGGGAACCCTTTTCCGTTGGCTTTTGAGTGCTTGCAAGTTTCCACATCACAGAAATACTTTCTCGCATTCGGCGCGAGCTCGGGATGTCTATCTGCAATATGACGTTTTCGATCCTTCTCGTACCGGAATCCCAGTGATTTGCATGATGGTTTGCAACATTTGAAAGGGAGGGTATGTGATTTCATGTGAACACTGAGGTTGAATATCAGCATCAATAGACCGTACAATATGAATGTACAAGAGGATTAGCACTCACTTCAGCTCATATGGTAGTTTGAATTGTTTTCGACATTCTGGGCAAGTGGGGTCTTGAGCAATTGGTTGTGATTCTGGCTGTTCGGGTAAAATCTGAGCAGGAGGATGATGTTGTTGGGATTGCTCCACATGATGATTCGAGACTGGTTGATCTGGGTAAAGACTGTACTGGACCTGGCCTTCGCTAGGTTCTTCGACATATTCAAGAGCCTGCTCAAATTCTGCGTCTAGCGTAGGTAAATCTAGCAAAGTGTTGTAAGGAGTGCAAGGCAGAGGATCGAAATTTCCATGGTTGTCATCTTCAGCGAAAGGGTGTTGATTCTCATCAAGGTTTCCGTATGCTTCCTGAACATCAACAGTCGCCCTGGATAAAAACGAAGGAGGAATAGGATATCTCCTGAGGTCTAAAAGGCTTGGATCGATAAATTCACGTAGTAGATGATGTTCGTTTTCTCTCCCAGCAGTGTATTCCGAGAAGATAGGTTCTATTCGCTGTGGGCCTCCTTGATCGTAGCGGAGGCCCTTGGACCAGGGTTATGGGTAGTGCAAAGAGCAGGAAGATACTGAAGATGAATGAAAAAAGAAGACCCTAAGGAGTGACTGGAGGAAAAAAGGAGTGAGAAATGACAGCGCCGCCTCTCGCGCCGTGGAGAGAAAAGAGAAAGAAGAAAGGAAGAAGGTGGGAAATTTGAGGGTTCTTATGATGGTCGAGATGTCGCTACAGCCAATCAGTTATTATTATCGAATGCATGCACGTGCTGGAAGCGAGATCGTTCATCCAATACTCATTCGGTATTCACACTACCCTGGTTGTAGGCCTCAAAATTACAATGCTCCAATCAACAGCGATCATTTTTGTAACATCGAAACTTCGATGTTACGATGTTACAAACCCTGTGGTGGCAAAGTTAATATTACAAACAAAAAGAAATTCAATATAAATCCCCATACTAATTTCTATTTCATATATTATAATATTAAAGTTTCTTTTGTTACTAATAAAACACTTACTTTGTTAGTAATGAATAAAATTGATACTTTTTGTGATCCATTTATTATTGAATTTTAATAGAAAAAAAGAAAATATATTCACAAAATTGATTATTCTCAAATTCAATTATAAATAAGTACAAAAGTAACATTATTATAATATAAAATATCTTCAATTTTCTAATTAAAATAAAGTCTACTTTACAAAATCAAAATTATAAATCTATCCCAACAACTTTTATGATTCTTTATTACCTTTATCCTCCCAATAATATTCTTTATTTCTTTCAATTTTATAGTTTTTAATCTATTAAATCTCTTATTAATAAAACTATCAATTATTAAAAATTCCTATTTCCTATATCTTCATATAAAACAAAACTCTTATACTATTATAAGTTCTTCCCAATTATAGTTTTATATAATAATTTATACTCTCCCATTATAACACTTTACCTTAGAAGAACTGCGATATAAAATACAAAATGCCTTTAGAATCTACAACTAAAAGAACGGGAACCACTCCTTCAAAGACTATATAAACTAATTATATATATATAATTATACATATATACAAAAGTGTATATAACTAATTGTATTACAATCCTATCCGATTTATAATATTATTCCCCCCCTTTTGAAAAGCTTATTCTTAAGTATTATTATTTCCTATTTCAATCTATTATATATCAATTATAATTATTGATTAAGCTATTATATAATAGATAATATAATAAATAAATATATATATTGATTTTTCTTTTTCTACAATAATACTATATATATTAATCGAAGAAAAATATTCTATTGTCTAATAATAATCTTATTGAATCACATTATATAATCACTCTCCTTTCTATTTCTCTTTCAAAATCAATTTGCTCTTTCTCTTATCCCTAAATCACTTTATCAATATACCTTCTATACTATCCCGAAAATATAATGATAAGAATAAATTATTACTTATATAATTATATAATCTAATAATTATATATAAAAAAGTATATTTCTATTTTTTTTTAATATATTTGTTTAATTGATATAAGGTTTTTAGTATATAGTAAATAGAGTTTTGTAATTATCCTTTTCAAAAGATAAGTAGATTGTATATAAAAAGAATAAATCTAATAAGAATAGTGGTTTTAGTTTTGATAGTCAAAGTTTTGATAGATTTCATTCTCCTTTAATAATTAAAGCTCTTTCAATCTTTCTAACAAATATTATTTAGATTGTCCTAGGTTTTTAAATAATGATATAGAAATCGAAATTTTCGATCTTTGTATTATCCAATATATATATTCGTTTTATTGATTTCTTCAATAGAATTCCGAAAAGGAATATAATCTATATATTGATATTATTAATAATTATACTACAAAATATAACAAAGTATTAATTTCAGCTATAAAATACTTTAATAACTTATTAGATACAAAAAACAAAATTATATTAGCTGATATTTATTATAAATTCAGAAGGATTAACTAAATAGATTCGAAAATAAGGAAATAATCTGATGGTTTATTAAGCAAAGAGTTATCTAAGAAATCATTAGTGAGAAAAGAAGATTATATTCCAAAGAATAATTGGATTTGTATTGATTATATTTGTAATTATATATTTAGAAAATATAATAGCTTTTGCTATTGATATTCTAATTAGAGTATTAGTTAATCTTGTTATCTATTTTGTTTGAATAATAAATACAAATATAAATACTTCTTTTTTAAAGAAACTTGAAAGCTCTTTTTTCAATATTGAATAACTATTGAGGAGTTTGAGACTTCAATAAAAATAATATTATATATCTATTTACCTTAAACTATATTAATGTATTATTATCTAGCTTAATCTATATAAGAATCTGAAACAAAAGATTTCAAAGGATGCTCTTCCTATTATTCTAATTTAGAAGAAAATAAAATATCATTTAGCGGAGGAATTGAAACAAAAAAATAAATTAGTATAACAATATTAGCTAATCGTAATTTATATAGAAATGGATATCTCAGTGTTTCATAAATAATTAACAAAATTCGAATAGGAGTTCAAACTTTTTACTAGTTGTACTATAAATAATCATTATTAGATAATTCATTTCGTTTTAGTTTTGTATATTCTTATTCTTACTCTTTCCTAGACTATCGGTTAGTATTTTAATTTAAACTATTTAATCTTTTCGATTATTTCTTATCCGATAGTAATTGTTAATATATACAGAAGCTATTTTGTTAACCTTTTTTGAAAAATAAAAACCTATTTAATAAAGGAAAAAATATTCTTTATTGATTAATTTGGGAATATATTCTTTATTCTATTCGTTTCCTTTTATATAAGATTTATAATTTCTTTATTAAAGTAATAAATCAAAGAACTTTTTTTGATCTTTTTTATTTATTATTTAATTATTATCTACAAAATTGTAATCATCTTTTCCATTTTTATAGAATTTAATTCAATTTAATAATCTAATAAACGAACCCAGTATTGTAGGATTCTATTTATAGAAATTGCGAAAATAATATAAAGCAATCTTTAGATTAGATATTAAATACTATATAAGATTATTATTTGTATTTAGTTATAATATTCTATATAGAAATTGTTTTTGTATTTTTTTAATTATAAGGATTTTATTTATTTTCTATTCAATATTACTAATAATATTAATTGAAGATAATAGTTTGATAATTTGTTTGGGAAATAGATTATTTATAGTTTTACAAAGTTTACTAAATGGAAATATAGAATGGACTTTTATAGTTAATAATAAATCTAATTAAAAGGAATCTCTAATCTAGTTAATAATTTTGAATCTATTTTGAATAAGGAAATTTAATTTCTTAAAAGGCTTTTGTATTGGAAAGTCTTTTATATTAAGTTAGATATAATCTTTTATATCAAAGTTTATTGATTGTCAATATGAATTAGCTAATCGAGCTATTCTCTTTTGTATTTGTAAAATATTTTCTTTTGTTTGATTGAATATTTATTTATTATATTTAGTATATTCTTTAGTATTTTTGATATTTATATCGATAATTGGTTTTGTTGAATTGGATTTCTAATCCTAGGAATTATAGGGTAGATAGCTATATAAGGTTTCATATAGGGTCTAATTATTTAAAGACTGATAAGGAAGTATAAATTGTATATAATCTATTATAGGTAAGAATTCGGATCAATTATTTTAATAATAGTTTATAAAAGGCTATAAGCACTATTGAAGATATTAATTATAAATCTCAGTTTATCTATCTATTTACAAATAGTGAATAATATTAAGCTTTATCTGTATTCCTAAAATTTGATTGAATTTTTACTAGAATTTTGATATGAATTAAAAACTACAATCTGAAATTATAAATTCAGAAGATTTATAATATCTATATATATAGTATAAATACAATCAAGTCTAATTTCTTGAATCAATCGATTTATAATAAGATATAGAAATAGCTTATTTAATTAATCTATTGATAATAATTGATATATTGTTATAGCTATATTTATCTTCATTGAAATTATAATAATCTATAGTGATATATTATTATATTTTAATTGGTATAAAGAGAGGATATAGAAAACTAGGGGTATGATTTTTAAAAATAGAGTTATATTTGTATTTATAGTAATTCCAAATATATTAATTTATAGTTTCAATTATATTTTTTTAATAGTATTGTTTTGCTAAGAGGAGATATTTTTTTTTAATATTTGGATGTATAGTTGAGATAGAGTTGTGAGCTTTTTGAATAAGATAAATTTGCAAATTATTGATATCTAATATGAAAAGGTAATTATTATAAAGTAAGAGTTCTTTATCAAAAATAAAGTGTTTATATATTTTAGTTATTTAGATTTATAAAGTTTCTAGATTTGAATTAGTTTTATTTGTTTTTATAATATAGATAATGATATTGAAAATCGGGGAAATATTATATATATTGAATTAGGTGATTGGGTATAGATTCTAATAAAGTGATTTATATACAATCTAAATATCTATTTAATTATCTTTTATAAATTATTACAAATAGTTCTTTTTTTATATTATTCTATTAATCTAATTTGTTAATATAGTAAGTAAGTGTATCTATAAATGGATTATTCTTTTTGGAATAATATATAATTAGAAAGATGAAATCTATAAATAATTCAGTTTAATATATTTGATGAATATTCAATTGTTTTGTGGATATAAAATACTCAAGTGTTTTATAATTGATATATATCCTAATCTAATATAAGGAATTAATGAATTCGGCTTTCTAATAGCCTAAAGTTTATATAATTGCTAGTATTTCTTTATTATAAACTTTATAATTTAGTTTGATAGTAATTATAGTTTTGGAGAAATAGGTAATTAATAATTATCTGTTATTATACTTTTGGGATAATATATTAACAATTATTTTATTGGATATATCGGTTTTAAATATATATAATAGTTTATAATTGTAATATTGAAGAAGGAAAGTAAAAATAAGTATATTTTTTAGTATATCAAAAGTGATTTAATAGATTTTATTGAAATAGAATTTAATATTTGTTTTGGTGAATTTGTTTAAAGGTTTTGTTATAATATTGTAATCTTTAATAAATCAGTGGTAGAAGTTATAAAAGTTTAAGAACAATTGGATATCTTTTATAGTAGTTGGGTATATTTAGCTAGTGATTATTTTGATTTTTTCTAGATCGATCTGTATACCTTGAATGGAGATAATAAATTCTAAATATTTAGTTCGTATGATATTGAATTTGTATTTTTTGAAATCTATTTGTAAACCAACTATCTCAAATCATTCGAAAGCAAGTTTGATATAGTTTTTATATTCGTTTTCGTTTTCAGAGTATATTAATATATTGTTAAAGTATGTAGTATAGAAATTATTTAAATAATCGAAAAGGATATTGTTTATATATCTCTAGTAAATTGTGGGTTTGTTTATTAATTCAAAAGAGAGTATTTTGTATTTATAAGTACTATATCGGGTACGAAAAGTGGTGTATTTTTTAAATATAGAATCTATTTAAATATAATAGAATATTTATTGAATATTCAATTTAATATATATTTTTGTATTAACAAATTGTATAAATGTTTTATTAATTAGGAATAAAGAATATCTGTTTTTATATATTAAGGAATTAAAGAATCAAAAATTAATATAAAACTATAAGTTTTTATTTGGTTTTTTAATAAAAAGAATCGGAACTGTAAATAAGATTTGATTAGATTCTATAAATCCTTTCACTAGATTTTTGGTAATATATTCCTTAATAATCTCAAATTGTTTTAGGGATATCTTATAAAAGGAGCTATATTTGAAAGCTTTTTTATCTTCATTTTTTAATATAATTTTATAATTATAAGATTAAAAGGGAAATAAGATATTAGATTTATATTTAAAAAATATTTAATAATATATCTTATACATTTTAGGGATTAGTGATTTCGATTCAATATTAGCTATAATATAATTGAGATATACAAAGATTTTTGATTTAGAGTTTTTCAAATCAATGATTACAATAGAAAATAAATAGATTCTTTTTCTTTTTTCTTATCGAATGAAGATAGTTTCATTTAGTTTTATATAGATTATTATAAAGAATTTATGGTTTTTGTTTTTCCAGTATATAAATTGGAATTATAAAAGTTTAAGTATATAGATATTAAAATCTTTAGAGATATAAATAGAAAGAGATTTATATATTGATTAAATAAATACTTTCGATATACTAGATTTTGTTTCTAATTTAATTAGAACTTTAGTTTTAATAGATTCTTGAAAAGATATCAATATATCTGGTGGAACAATTAATAATTGTATTATAATCACTTAGTTCTTATTCAATCAATAATATATTTTATTTATTTGGATATTTTATTTATTAGTATTTTATTGTTTTAAACAATCGATTTTAGATTTCTGAAGATTTTTTCTAATTAAAAGTATATTTTTAGATAAGGAAATAATAGGAGGGTATTCAATAAGCTAATTAAAGTATTGATTGAAATAATCAAGTTTTACTCAGATTTCTATTAATCAAATCTAGTCTAGGATTATACTATATAATTCCAGATCAATAATTAAGAATAGTAAATACAATTATTATTGTAAATCAATTGTTAAATTAAGAAATATAAAATAAATAATAGGTTAGCCTTTCATTTTATTGTAGTTTCTCACTTCAATAGAATTATCAATTCGGATCAATCGGGGTTTAAATATAGGAAATAATAATAAAAGAAATATCTTATTAATAAAAGCAAATCCATTAGCTCCGGAATCTATAAGTAATTGGGTTTGAAATGAATATCTATTCTTCGAAATAATATAGGGTAGGGTTATAGAGTTACCTTTTATTAGTTTTGTTAAATCTAAGAATCTTATATCCCGGATTGTATTTAGATGGGATTTTCTATTTAAATGTTTTGATTTAAATGTTGCTTTTTCAATTTGCAAATGGTATTGATAGTTTCCATTTGGATTTCAGGGTTCAAATCTTCTATATCTTTTTTAGTATTTTGAAAATCTTTCTCTTTTATAGATTTGTAAACTTTATTTATAATATTAAAATTGATTGTATATAATATCGGATGATAACTAGCTCCCAGCGAGAGAAACAAACTAATGTAATTGAAGTTATTATTTATAATAGATATAAAATTGGGTTTAAATATTTCAATATATCTAAAGGGAATATTACAATTAATATTGGATATATAAACTTAGTATAATAGGGTTGAATCAATATCTGATTGGGTTAAACTTTTAGTAGATTATAAGATAGAGTTATTGTTCGATGGTTTTTTAGTTGGTATTTCTTTGACTAATTTGATATAATTATGTTCTTTAAGAGTGATTTCTAATTTATTAATTTTTATAAGTTTATTAGTCAATTGCTTTATTATCTTATAATTATTCTTATAGAGATCTAAGCTTTATTAAAAGAAATCGGAAATTTTCCTTTTTAGATTATAGAAAAGGGTTTTCTTATTAGTGATTTCCGTTTATATAATAAATAGATAAAACTTATAATACTATATTATAAAGTTATTTTTTTGGGTATTATTTAATATTACCTAATATTTGTATTTAGTTTATATATAATCAATCTCAATAAGGTTTCAATATATAACTATAAATTCTTCAACCAATTATTACCCGGTCAATTGGAGTATCTATATATATAGTATATATATATACTCTTGAACTTCTTCTTCAATTTGATTAATTATATATAATTATCAATACAATTCAATTATAAATATAACTGAATAAAGTTCCAATTGTTTTGAGATTAATAAGATCTATAAACTTATTTTAGATTCTATATTATTTTTAAGTTTTAATACAAGATTGATAGATTTTAGGGTATATAGACAATCCAATTGAATCATAAAAGATTGAAAAGATCATTTCAAATGGATTTATAGGTTTTGATTAGGTATAGATTGGTTCGAATAAATATTTCTATCTATATTAGAATATGAATATTCCGATTTATTATTTTGAAATAGTTTTCGATAATATAGCTTCTTTTTCGTTGATATAAGGTTATTCATTTCAATTGTAGAAAGGAGGCTTTTAGAAGTATTGATTTTATATTCCTTTATAGGAATTTTATAAAAATATAAAGATAAATTGGTTAAAGTTTTATTATTCAAATGATTTGTAAGTTAAATAATTTGATTCTATAGTTTTCGAATAATCTATATTTGATTTAAGATTTTAAGTAATTGGATTTTATATCGAGGGTTTTTGATTGGGGAGTAATTATTAAATATTATATTTTTGCTTTTTCCTCTTCTATTAATATCAATTTCTGATTTTAAGATTATATATAGTGAGGGGGTTAGGTTTATGTAAGATTCTATATATATGGTTTGTTATTTTATATTAGAAGGAGATTATTGTAATTCGTTTTGTATAAAAACTTTTAAATTGAATTCTATAGAATTAGATATAATAATAGTACTATCACGGTGCAGGAATGTGCAATAGTATACACCTAGGTATGATATATAATATTCTATAAGGAAGGAAGAGAAAGGTTCTAAAACCGTATCGACTATATAGCTAGTGATGACTAAGCCTCACACTAGTGTGAGGCTAGTATGAACCCGTGACAAATTTAATATTACTTTTATAATCAATTTATTCTAATATTATCAAACAAAATTATATTCAATATACTATACTTTCCTATAACCTTAATAAGGTATAATACAGCTCTCCTTCAAATACCAATTCAAAAAAAACAGTTTGAATAGTAAAGCCTTTCTATTTATACAAATATTGATAGATTATCTACTACCTTGATATCAAGTATAATAGTATCTAGATATAGAAAAAAAACGATAATAGATTTTAAAGTGATTTTTGATATAATAGAAGGATATTTCGTTTAGCGATTTAGAAACAATTATGATTTTAATATATTTATACACTTTTGGATTCATATACAAAATCAATTAAAGTATATACAAGAGCAAAACGATTTATATAGTTGGAAATCCCTACTATTTGTATTTCAATAGTATATTCGGAAAGATACTATAAATGAATTCCTCAATTTGAAAGACTTTAAGAATTTATAGTTTGTAGAAACTATTTATACTATTATTATACAGAATAAATAAAACAATAAGAAAAAACTTATAATAATAAAAGAAAAAAGACAACGAAATCAAAGTTTTATAAGATTATTAAGAGATAAATTTTATAATAAAAAGAATCAATTTATATTGAATTTAATATACTTTAAGAGCACCTAAGCAAAATAGAAGTTTAATCCCTAGTTTTAGGGTATAAAAAAATCGAGGAAGATAAAGAAAACAATTAATATCTTTTATAATGGATTTATTATCTTTTTCGAATACTGAGAATATGGATATAGAATAATCAAATATAATATTAAACCTAATAAAAGCTTTATTAATTTTATTGAGGATTTTGTTATTATAAATCGAATCCAATTATAATCTCGAAAGAAGTAGCTTTAATATTAAAGATCTTTTGAATATCGAGGGGGAAGATAATATTGATAAAAAGCTTTTTGAAAATGGAGGGAAATATATATAAAAGGGATATAATAATTTACATTTGAAAAAAGTAGATAAAGGTTAAAGAATATTGTATTTTTATTATTATGATTTTATTAAAGAAAGCTATAATATATTAGAATATATTTTATTTAGAATATTGAATCGAAATAATCGAAGTAAGGGTTCGATTCAAAAAGGTAAAGAGATTCAAAAGGATATTTTTGTGATTATAGATATAAAGAAAAAGAAGAGTAATTGAATTAGAATATAAAAAAGGAATCGAATAGATATATAATATAGAAACTCGCTTATAAAGATATCATAATTCTAGGGATAAAAAGGAGTTATATATAAGAATCTGGTTTTAGAACTTATAATATTATTTTGATATGTTTTTTATATATAATTTTGCGATTTATATAGATTATTAGTTTGTTAAATAAATACTTTCAATTCTTATATAAATTATAATACAAAATGTAATAACCATTTATATATGAATATATATTTCAAATATAATAATAAAAAATGATCTTTGGATTTCAATATAGGAAAAGAAATAATATATTTGAGTTTAAATAACGAAATCCTTTAAAAGTAAAATATTCTCATTAGATATAAAGATAAAATTAATCAGATTAATATTATAAAAACGATTTTTTCAATATATTATAAAAGTATTGAAGATTTTATTATAATAACGAAGCGATCGCTTCATTAAATATGGAATCTGCTACTACAGGGAAACACGAATTAGAATAACTTTCTATATACTATCGCCGATGAGGAATACTCATAAGGAATTTGATAGGTGGCCTTGAATGAGTACTACTAATTGCATTTGTTATTATATCGCTTTCGAATTGATATCGGGAGACTACATATATTTTTTATGTGAGTACGTGACTCTTAATGGGAAAAACTACAACCTGCTTCCCTGTGGTGGCAAAGTTAATATTCCGGACGAAAAGAAATTCAATATAAATCCCTATACTAATTTCTATTTCGTATATTACGATATTAAAGTTCTATTCGTTATTAACGAAGTGTATACTTTGTTAGTGACGAGTAAAATCAGCACTTTTTACGACCCGTTTATTATTAAATTTTAATAGAAAAAAAGAAAATATTAGCCCAAAGGGCTTTAGAATCTATTGATATTAGAGTTCAAAGATAGATATGTATGTATACGAGAAAGGTATGTATATATAAAGCTAAGGGAGCTAATATAGGAATTAAGGGAGCTAGTATAAATATTAAGGGATAGACAGGAATATTAGTCGAAAGTTTAAAGGGGAATGGATTCATTCATTTCACTTTCGATTTAATCTTCAATTATAAGTATAAGCTTTACCACTGTACTATACAATACAGAATGTATTATATAAACAAGAATCTGATCTAGTTTCAATCTATATATCAATAAAAGATTCAAAATATAAATATAATATGGATTGAAAAACAAGTAAAACCTATATATAGGTTTTACTTGATATTGTTATGGATTTATATTAGCTTTATATTAGTGTAAGGCTTAATTATTATTAGCTATATAGTTGATATGGTTTTAAAATCTTTCTCTTCCTTTTTTGTAGAATATTATATATTATACCTAAGTATATATATTATTGTATATTATTGTATATTCCTGTATTATAATAGATATAAAGTTGCCTTAGACCTAAATTTTCAATTAACTTTTCAAAAATCAAGAAATTTAGAGAATTCATTAAAACCCTATTGATTGAAATAAGCTTCGTTAGATATGAAAAGAAGATTAATTAGATTAATATATTAAAAACGATTTATTCAATATATTATGAAAGTATTGAAGAATTTATGGCAATGACGAAACGATCGCTTCGTCAAGTACGGAATCTGCCACCACAGGGCTTGGACTATAGGCCTCATTTTCATGAGTCTACCAATAGAAGAGCTTCTTGCTAAGGATGCAAGAGCATCCGAGATCCAGAAAAGCAAATCGTTTGTAATAAAAATCTACGGATATTTTAAAGACTTGATAATTTGATGATGTTGCATGCAGTAAATGCGGAGTCTTCGGAACGTTAGCTGGCGAGGAAGGGAGTAGCTTTCCGTTTGTTTGATTCCGGCTCAGATGTTCAAGGCTTGGCCGGTTCAAATCCAATGCGCGCGATTCATTGGAAATCTGGTGTATTCATCGTCTGGGAAGCCACTTGCATCTTCCTTGATTTTGAGTCTTCAAGCTTCGAGCATTTCCAGTCCTTATTTTTTATCATATTGCTATTCAAAGTCTCTTGAATTTCTTTCCAGTAGCTCTTCAATTGTCTCCTATTACTTCATTGAACTATCATTGAACCGCAAGCCAAAACATCTATCCTCCCCTCCAAAACAAATTATCCTTTACTCTTCCCTATTCAGACACACATCATGACCACCTTCTTCTACTGCAATTCCCCGAGCCCTTTCGTCCCCAGCACCTCACCTCACCAACGAAACTTCACCAACTTCAAGACCTGAGCCGACTCCCCTCGCTCCTCCTCCATCACAACTCCCAATAACTCTGCTGATGATGCAAACCCCATCCCTCCCACCACTCCATCCACCATCCAATTCATCCGGCAAACCAACCACGGTTCTCTCGAGTCCAAACGCTACTCCATCCCCCATGATGAGAATTCTCCCGGAGACACCATCAAGATCACCGAAAAACATCTCATCCTGCTTAAGCCAATTACCAGAACTTGAACTCGTAGGTATTATTTAGCCTTCCATTATCTTAGATTTCATCCCCTGTTCGTGATAATATCCTGGCATATCATGAAAAGTAAACTAATGATCATGAGGAAATAGACAGACACAAAAACTTCAAAAGCAGTCTTATACACCCCGTGATAAATAAATTCCTCGAGATAAATTCGCATGAGAAAGATCCAGATCCGGCGAATATGCATCGCACGAGCGAATACTGCGAGGGCTAGCTAGCAGGAAATATCGATCTTGATGCGAAGAGTGGAGGAGAGCAGCGAGGACATTGGGCTATGGTCAGCGCCTCGAGGATCTTGTGATTATTGTACTGTACTGGTGGTATGGAAAGATACAATTGAGTTAGGTTATACTGACTTGTGCGTTCCTTTCGGGATTTCGGGATTGCAGATGTGGGCGGGATTGTGAACTGATATGCATATGCATATGTATGGATAGCAGCAGCTATTTTGGATTGATTAATCAATCAACCATCCAAATCATATCCCACATAGACCAAGATTTTCTCATCCTACATACAAGACGCATTTGACGCCGCGATCGCAGTTGGAAAATTCCATACAGCTCAAATTATACACGATATATATGCATCATCACTCATGATCAATCCAATCCAATGCAATCTTGCTCGTGGGCTATATCACTCGTATGCATCTCTAATGTATGTAAATTGTAATATATGGAAATCGACATTTAGCATATAGACATAGATATGGTATAGGGTGGATGGGTGAGTATGAGATGAGGCTAGTAGAGGCAAATGGAGATTTGGTTGCTATTGTGAGCTGTGTTGAGCGATAAAGATGTGTTTGAGATATAGAAGGGAGAAAGTGAGGGGAGGGATATTGAGATGAAGCGATTTGTCGTGTAAAGTAATCATGTCTTATCTAATTCTCGTCTGGTTTCATTCTCGTAATGAAGGGATGTCGGTATATATATATATATACATACATGCCAGTTTCAGACTTCCAAAATCTATACACTCCCGCTTATCTTATATCATATCATTAGAATGAGGTTTAGATATATCTCTATCTCTATCACTCTCATCATCATTATCATCAAGAAACCAAATCAACAATCTCAAAAACAAACTATACTGTAATTTCATCTATCTATCTATCTATCTATCCATCTCCCAAGCTCCCCAGATTACCCATTCGGACTAAGACTAACTTAAAAACCATAATTTATATACAACAAATAATGGATATCAAAAGAACTTCATACTTGTACTCGTACTCGTAACCTGAATATTAACATGAAATCGGAGATTCCAAATCCAAATTCAAAAAAGCAAAAGAAGCAACAAAAAAAGCAAAGACGAAAAAGAACTCGTTAATATAAACATAAGCATAAAATCAGAAAGAAAAAACAAAATCATAAAACATCAAACCATCAAAAAAAAAACTCATAAACACATAACCTCTCCTCTCCTCCTTTCATCCCCCTCCCCATCCACAAATCCACAAATCAATCACACTCTGGAAAAGAATCCCCTCCTCGAAAACCTAACTTTCTTCTCCTTCTTCCCCCGTCCCATCTTCCTCTTAACCCCCTCTCCCAGCATCGAGATCCTCCACAAGAAATTCATAATCGACACTCCCACACACCTCATCGCATCACTCCCCACATCCTTCATCTTCGAAACAAACAGATGAAATCTCAAGCGCAACGTTGCCAATTTTCCCGGCCTCTTGAATCTCTTCTCGTTATAATTCATGTCTTTATTTTTTTCCGTCTCGAAATGTCCCATAATTCGTGCTCGCATAGATTTCTTCATTCCCCTTCCTGTTTTCATTTTTTCCTTTTCCTTCTCCTTCTGATTCTCGCTTGAACTCCCATTCTCATCCCCATCTCCCGAACGCAAAGAGAGAAAAGCAAAACCAGACGCACGCATACGCCTCCGTCCATCACCACCTCTCAATCTCCCGCGTACCATAACCGCCACTCTGGCTTTCAATCCCTCTCCGCCGCCATCTCCGCCGGGAGTCGTCGTACCCCCCTCGCTTACTGTCCTGCCAGAACTCCTCCCCCAGCTCCCGCGGGATTCTGCGTCCCCGCTGGCCCCTGTATCCCGCTCTGTCCGCTCGCCAATGGCGTTGTGCCCGTCTCTCCGTCCTCGTGAATCGGCTCCATGGCCCCCCTCGTTGGTGACCCGGGAGGACTCAACTGCGTCTTGGGAGGCAATTGTGGCGGGCTCGCCATTGATGTTGACGTCGCTGTTTGGGACGACACTGGGGTTTGCGTTGTTTGCATTGGAGTTGGCGCTTGAGTCTGGATTGGAGCCAGTGCTGGGGTTTCCCCTTTCACAACTGTGGCGTTTGCGGCGGAGGCTTCCGCTTCCTGACGCGCGAGCGCTTTGGCTTCTTCTTGTTGGATTCTCTATTCGATCAATCAGCATACTATTCTTCTTCTAGAAATCCTACAGAATGTCTATCTATTTCGGAATCTAAAACCCGCAACGCGAACTCGAATGTGTAAGAGGGTAAAGATAGTGAGAAAAGGAGTATATGAAAGGGTAAAAAATAGGTCATCCAACCTGAAATTCGAGGAGCGATGTGAACCTCTTCTTCATCTTCTTCCGATGACGTGGAAAAGAAATTTGAGTGACGACAGGAAAGGATTCGATCTCTCACCTGATCCAGAGTCATTCTCTTTTTTTCTTGTTTGGTCTGTGTTGCAGATGGGGTTGGAACTGCTGCGACGGGAGCAACAGGGGTAGTTTCTGCTGTTGCTGTTGGTACCGTTACAGCTTCACTTGCAGTAGGAGTGGCGATGCCAGCTTTCTCGTTAGCTTTTGCCTGTTTCTCCGCCGATCTCTTTTCCTTAATTGCCAAAAGTTTCTCTTTCAACCCGACCACTTTCGCTTTAACACCTTCAATACCACTCTTCTTATTAGCCTTCTCCTTCTCCACCATCATACTCTCTCCCGAAACACCACTATCCATACTCTTCACTCCTTGTCTCTTCCCCCCCTTAACTTGCTCCATCGCCAAAGCCGGTCCGGCCTGAACAACCCGGCCTACACATTTCCCTCCCTCTTTAAACCCCTGCACTCCAGCTGCAAAATGTACTTTACAATCATACCAATCTTTCCTGGCACTCATACATTTTGTCTTCTGCGCATAAGCCTTCTCTGCTTTCTGCGCATTCTTCAATTCCTTTGCCGCATCTTCAGTCTGCGCGTGCAAATCCAATGCCGTTCCTGAAGAGCTTGGTCCTACTCCGGCGGCAGCCTCAGCGGGCGTAGCAGGGAGAGGATTAATAGTATTTGTAGGAGCCGGAATTGCTTCAGTGGTTGTGGGGACAGAAGACATGTTTGAGTTTGTTCTGGAACGAGAACTGCGTGGACGAATGGAGAGAAGACGACAGGTTATGTGTGGTCTTTGGCGGGGGTGTGAGTGAAAGATCTTGAAAGATGTCTGAGGGCCCGAAGCGTGAGTGCTGCGGGTATAGTGTGTGGATTATGTGATTATGATTTGTCGATGTAAGTGAGATTGAGATGAAGTGTGCTTGTCTGACTTGTTGTTGAAGATGGTAAAGGTGATGAAGACTTGAGACGAAATCGTAGTCCGGAAATGTGAAGAGAATATGGGTATCTGGGTATCGAATAGACAATCTTCTTGAAGGCAGCTACTCAAGACAAGTCTTCAATGAGAATGAAAAAAAGGTGCGAACAGCTTCCTTCATAAGAACTCCCAAGAGCCAATTTCGTCATCACTCATCCACCCCTCTATATCGCATCCAAACCCTCTCATCCCAACGTCCCTCATTTCATCTCCAACCTAAGCGCGTCAAACCTCGAAAGCCTCCCCCAAAAATCAATAGTGCTTCATCCCTTTGAAATTACCTCCTCATGCTCTTCTTCCCCCTCTTCTCTTGACTCCACCACCCAACCTTCCCTAACAACCTTCTATCCATCCGCCTTCCCAAACCGTACCAAGTGAGACGAATATAACTAGGAACTTGCTCGTTCTCCTTCTCATCCATCATGCCAATCATAATTCTCCCCCAATCCATTACTCAAACGGTTATTGTGCATGAATTCCCAAGTTTGTGGATCCCTGTCCCCGCGCCATTCGCGCATGATATACAAATTTCATCCCAAGATTTGCGCTCGGTGGATTTTATGAAATAGTCTAGAAGGAATCTAGAAGTTAAAAAGAAGACAAGAATTAACATTGGAAGGTTTCTTAATTTCTAAATATTTTCTAGTCCATTATTATGAGAGTGTGAAGAAAGAAATGTTATGTCATTTGATGGATCAACAGACTATTACCATTCTCATCTCGTGATATCTCGTGATACATAAGCGATTTATAGAGATCTGTACGTATAATAATAACAATCAGAAGGAGATTTAACTTAAAAGTAAGAATCCAAACGCATTCGCGAAACGATCCTCAAAGGGAAATTCATCATTAACCTTAGCACGTGTTTCCAATTTATCGATATCCAGATACACCACACACCAGTGGTAGTCTCGTATCAAATCAAGTCAAGTCAAGCATATCTCCCACAAACCTACAGTCGGACTGTCCGAACTCCAGTTACAAATATCTGAATATGCTTTCTGCATCTCAAACAACCCTTATTATTTTCAAAGAAGTATTTGAGATCTTCTAGTCTGCCGATATTCTTCCTTCTTCTCCAATGCTTTACAGGTGACAGGGAAGGGAGGGAATCATAGAATTTTTCAACCACTTGCTTGTCCGAAATGATTCTTCATGTACTTCAGCCCAGTAAAGATATCAGCCAATAGATACTGCGTACATCATACCGACTACTCCCAATCAATCTTGATTCTCTGCCTTACAATATACCATTATTTCAATTAAATTCAGCCCTTAAAGTATAAAATGAGCATGATCATGAATTTCGGACATCCATCCATCCATCCACCCATCCACCCATCTATGCCTACATACCTATCTGTCCATCCCTTGACTATTTCCTTCAATTTCCGATATTGAGTTTGCGATGTGCATTAAACGGAAGTTCAGTCCGTTATTCGACTTTTGATATTGGATCTTTTCGCTCTTCGAAAAGTAAAAAGTCCTAGTTGATCGAATTTCAATCTATAAAATGAAGAGATCCTTGCTCTCTAATACATCGTGATTCATGTGTAGGATCTTTCGTTAGTTTTCTCTGGAGACGCTGTATCCACGCAAGTAATTTATGGAAGAGGTCCAGACAACCAGAGAAGGAGAAGAAGAAAAAAACATGTTTCCTGTGGTTTAATCTGCTATAGATCTACCACGACTGACTGATAAAAATCGCCAGCTAGCCTTTCACAATATTCGGCCTTGAGGTTTTTTTTTAAACCACATCTCTGATCTCCCATTCCCATCCCCATGCTCATCCATGTATCCATCCATCCATCCCTCCCGTATAAAGCCCCATTCCTTACCCCAATCTCCTCTACTCTCACCCCTCTCATCCAAAAATTGCCTCCCCTAAATTCTCCCCCTCAAACCCTAACTCTCCCAACTTCCTCAACCGATTCTTATCCCTCTTAGCCTCCATCACCCTCCTCTCCTTATCCAACTTATGCACCACTTCCGCGTCCGCTCTTTCATATCCCGGCGGCGCTTCATCATCTTTATCCAAATCTATTTCGCCCAGCAACAATACATTTTCGCCGCGCACGAGAAACAGTCCGCGGGGTATATCGGCGTAGAGTCCAGGTTGCGTTGCACCTTGCAATGAGGAGGAAGGGGGAGGCGCGATGAATATCCGTTCGACGGTAGATTGGAGGACAATGTTTGCTGTGGTGGAATGTTTAGTGAGTGCTGCCATGAGGCATGGGGAAGTGAGTATATACCAAATTGATCCCAGCTTCGGAGTATCCCAATAAGTTTTCTGCCATCGCGGAGAGAGATCATAAGTTTTTCTGTAAAGTGAAGAATTTTGTTAGTATATATATTCATCACCAAAGAGCTGTATGTGCATGTCCTCAAGCCATAGATCTACCACTAGGAGATTCCACGCAAGAAACCATAACACAGCCAGTATTTCGAACATGGGTTCGCAGATGAGAGAATCTTACTATCAGTCAAGTCAAGTAATTGCGCAGCAGTCGTGAACATTTGCGCCGGGAGTTGCTGATTCGGAGGAGGTATCATGCCAGCTCCTAGAGCTGGCATCTCAGCCCCTCCTTCTTGGCCTTGATATGGCGTTTGTTGATCCATCTTGTTTGTATCTTTGAAGCTCAAAATTAGTTATCGTAATAGTGAGAGTTTCAACCAATCCATGCCGCGAGTCTGACGATAGGATCTTCAAAAGTTGAGGCTCGTGGACAGGTGAATAATTTGGTTGGATAGAGTGGAAGTCGAAGATTCAATGGGTGTTGTGATAGAGAGTGGCCAATCGGTTGATTGATGATGCACTATCAAAATTGGGGTAAGAAAATATATCTGTCTTGGGAAAATGGATTTGGTTTAATGTGATATGAGAACGAATTGAGTGAGCATGGCTTTGTTTTAAACGTTGTGATGTCTATTTATTTTTTCGATGATCTAATCTATCTTTCTCAATAAAATGAATATTCTTGTACCTACCCAAAATACAGTATGATAGTGGTATGGCCTTTCCTCATTGAAGTTGCCCTGAAAAGGCAAAAGAGGAAACACCATGAAGGACATTGCCATTTGAAATATACCAGAAATTCCCGAACAATGTGTATCTCTCTCTGTATTGCTCCTCAGATACCAATATCAATGAAGTAGTTATTCCTTAGATTTTCGTGTTCAAGCTGCTATTGCTCCACAAGATTGAAGTTTCAAAATGATATTTGCTCTTTGTTTCTATATATAAATATTATTCAGTATCAAATCAATCTTTCTTTCTTTCTTCCCTTTGTCTTTTTTCTTCTTCATATGTTAATAGAAATCTCCATGGACTGTTAGTGAAAACAATGCCCATTTCATAAGATATAGCAAGAACAGTACAGTTCAGTACTCAAATACTTCAATGAAGATCTCAAAAAGTTGTATGTCATGGCGCTTCTTGGGAAAGATATGATAATAAAGGTGTCGAAACCCCAAGTAAATAGATGATGATGTTCAATAGAAAAATGGCCATAGAACAACATGTGAGTGAGGAGAACACACTGCATTAGATCCGACTTTATTTTGCCATCTAGTGCAGACGAAAAAAAAGAAGAGTAAAGCAGCAATTTTCTTGAAGAAAACCAACCAACCCAAAAGTAAAATCCTCAAAATAATTTTTTTTTACTTATTTCTCGACGGAACCCAGTATCCATAACTCGTTGAATCAACACTGCAACTGGTGTGTATACTGTACGACCGATCTCAAAAACTTGTCCTTGCTCAATTCCGACTCAATTGGATGGAAAAGGAATATCTTTGTGTCGTGTACTGTGAGTATCGTTGTTACTTCGACCGCCTACAGCAAATTGTTGGAGAATAAACACCGGGCCCCCAAGGCTACCGTTGGATGGTACAACGCTCAAGAGCCTGTAATAATTCCGGACGCTCTTGAAGATCCTGTTTTGCCTCTGAATATGTCGCCCACTTTCGATTCCTCTTATGCCTCTCTGGCCATTCTGTCTCTTCGCTTTTGACGATGACTTGGTAGAATTGATAAAGTGCTTTGGGTGCATTTTTCGAGATTTGTTTGGCAGTTCTGGTTTCGGTGATTTGACCCAAGTCATACTCGACGGTACAAACTATTCCTGCCTCCTCCCACGCTTCACGTTGTGCTGCTTCCGTGCATTCTTCATCGGTTTCCCATCCACCTTTAGGTAAAACCCATGCGTTCCGACGTGTAGATTGTATAAGGAGGACGTGAGTTTTTGCTTCGTTCAAAGGCACAACTCCTGCGACAAGTCTTTCTCCCTCTGGACCATAACCTATATTCCAAAAGGAGAATGTAAGCTTATGAACATTCCGGATTTGGAAATAGGAAAATGTCAAAGGTAAGAAGTAAAGATCAAAGGTACGATTGCGCCAAATTTCATAGAGGAATTGCAAAACGTACGTTGGTTATTTCTCCCAGTACGAGATTCCATAGGAAGGCCTGTTGCCATGATGAAGGTGATGCTTCACCTGTAGGGTGCTGATGCACAGTGCAGGAAGCACAATTCGTTGTTGTGTATCAAATAATTAAAGAAAGTTCGTTGAGATAAAGTTCGGCTGCGGGAAAGAGTAGAGTAGGCCACTGTAACCTTTTTTTTTTTCTCAAAAAAAGGATCAGGAAGCGCAATCGTGCATTTATCTCGTAGTAGGCTGGTTGGTAGGTTTTGATATCGAATCGGAAATTTGTTTGATTATTGTAAGAAAATAAAGACGAAACTTAATAAACTGAAATTTAATTGATTGTCATTATGTGTTGGAAATGTATCAGACAATTCGAGGTTTGAAGAAAAGGAGGGAGAAGGGGGTTATAGGTTTATGAGTGTGTGTGTATGTGTATGTGTATGTGCGTGTATATTGTGTATTGTGTGTAGGATGGAGTCCGTCTTCTTTGAAAAGGTTTAAATAATGACTTGAGTGACTGATTTCAAAATGGAAACTACTGACTGACGTTGAGAGGAGAGTACAAGTGAGTTGTAGTGAAGGGAAGGGAAGGGAAGTGAAGGGGTTCCTGCTCAGTCAAAGTACAGTACAGTACAGTTTACGGCAAGACTTGCCACAACAACAAAACATCCACTCGTTTTTCTCACTAACCTAATTAAACATATAAACTTTCCAACTTTTTCTTTCATATAAAGTTCGGAGTAGACGGAGAAGAAGAGGTCAAAGAGAGAGAGAGAGAGAGAGAGACAGACAGAGAGGGTGAGGGTGAGGGTGAGGGAGAAAAAGAAGGACGTGCCTCTAGCTTGGTTGGGATACATCTGTTTTGATATTACAGTATAGTTCCGTGTCTCGTGCCTTTTTTCCTAATATCGGTACCGGAGTCCTATTTGTAGATGTAATTACAGTATTTGTAGATTTATACTCTGTATATCGTAAAGCTAAAATCGATCAACACCTAAAAAGAGAAGTAATTCGTCTTTACCTAGGTAGTTGGTTGATCATTGTTCAATATAAAGCAAGAATCGCAGCAATCGGTACCCCTACCTAGGTATGTATGTACTTTATATTGAATCATTCTTGAAGTGTTTCGAGTATACTCGTACCTTGGTAATATTAACATGCAAAACTAATAAGGCGTAGATTGGCTCTTTATCAATTTACCAATCTATATATATAATATATATACGAGTATATGAGTATATGAGTACTCTGTAGGTAGAAAATACTCCAAGAACTTTCAGAGGGCTTTAGCAAATATTGTAATACCCTACCTCCTCGAATTAATCACAATGATTGGTTGGTTCCATTCAAGCATGGAAACTCTATGCATCAACTAAACCTGGCAGAAGAGGTTTAAATCGAGCTTGGTAACTGTGAATTCCAGCCAGGCAATAGGAATAGCACGATCTAAAAACCGTAAATGATGATGAGTGGCTTTTCAATATTAACCTTGCCATCAATAACTGCCTAGTACTACATATATATCCATTGCTACTGTAGATGCATTGAAAAGCTTCAATCTCGATAACTGATAATATATCTGTCGACTGTATCATTCGGGAATCTTGAATAACGACTCCAAGACTGAGTGGGGGTTTACCGAGCCCGTTGTAATGCTAATACCATCCATCATATCCATCATATCCATCACGGACGTGGATACCTCAACTAGGGAGGTGCGCACCCTCGAGGGACTTTGCCTTGTCTGTATAGTGATCGATCGATCGTATGTCTCGTACAGCGTACACTGTTATTTTCATCTCCAATCATTCGACCATCACTTGTACTTTTCATTTCTCGCATTGACATTCCTGCAAAGCCGTGGAACAAGCAATAGATGATTTGGATCGAGCCGCAAAAGCCGCACCCAGTACAATACACACATACACACATACACACATACGTATGATACGGCATCAGCATCAGCATCGGCATTGGCATTGGCATCGGCATCGGACTTGTTTTTCCGTCGACCAGGTCTCAAAAGTCACAGGTTTTACGGAGAGTACAGAACCACATACAATACAATATCTGACTATCAAACAAAGTATGTACATCGTACAGAGTATTCCCCCCACAACACCAAATCCATCTATCTCCTCATGATTTGATGATTCAATTATTACACATTGCTTTATTGATATGAATCAGATCTTATTGGAACAGTTTAACTACCTTACAAAATCAAGTTTCATTCTACTAGTATAGTAGTCGCATTATCATTTCCTCAACGCGGAGTTGACAACACAAAACCCATCTGATCACTCCCACTCTCTACTCTCCCTATTCTACTGGTACTCCTATAGCTAGACTCTCTTTCATCATCACTCCCACTCTCAATTCCACTCACTCCCACTTCCAGCCAGCGAATACTCTACCCGTCCGTATCCTTACAATAACAACAACAACAACATCATTATCATCATCATAATCTCATCGCCAATATCGGCCTTGTCGCCTTTGGCTGTTTCCACGTCATGCAAACCCCAGTCTCGCTTCTTTCACCCCTTGGTAAGTTTTAACGTTCATTATTGGAGAACCAGAAAATCAGAAAGAAAGTCCAATTTGGTTTCTGATATTCATCATTGGCCAATAGATTAACCTCGTGGGTAAATGGCTCGACGTCAATTCATCTGGATGGATAACTATTTTCTTCCTTCCTTACCATCCTTTGTTCTAATACAATCTTCTTTTCTTGCTACCCGTCACACTGCATTCTATATAATGTACAAATGTGCAAATGTACATGAATGTATCGTATCTAACCTAGGTACTGAGTAGTAGTACTACATCGTATACATTCCAAAAATATCACGGGAAATTTAAAAGAGATGCCTTAGTAATAATTATTGGCCACAATCACCATCTCCTTTCAAATGGTTTAACAATCACCCCACTTCATCCTGATCCATCATGTTCATTCAGTTCCCAGAAACACGGCTGAACCAGAAACTCAAAACATATTGTCATACAAGTGTTACCTCTCCATATAATTAATCATTACGATGATTTCAAAGGAATCATACAATCCCTCTTCCCCGGTGCCACAGTGCCACAGTGGAATTCTAAATTACCATCACCCGATTTGTACTGTAGCACGAAATCCAAATGTCACTGCAGATTTCAGTATCTTTTGGAGAAAATTAATATGACAAAACTGATCAAATTGCTGACTTGATTCATGCGATCTCTAGGCTACAGTAATAATAGTTGTGGATATTGTCACAATAATTCAGGCAGTTAGTTACATATTTCAATTACCTACCTACGAATCTGTATTCTTGGCAATATCATGTCCTAAATCTCTCCATATGCTTCTTTTCATGAGGAAATTATTTCCTTTCATATACTCAATGTTGCATATCTAGATTCGTTGCTCAAAGGCTTCATTCCAGCTTTCACAACGTGCATAGTTCATTCATTCATTTCTATCTATAGGCTATTCGTACTACGCGAGAACCCAAGCACTCCAACCAGAATTCTACCAAGGACTGCTCGATCGAGGATGGAGACGTTCAGGTACCCTTCTCTACAAACCTGATCTCCGAAAATCATGCTGTCCACAATATACCATCCACCTGGATTCTCATCAATTCCACCCAACAAAAGATCAACGTCAAGTAGTAAATCGTTTCAACAAATTTATTCTTGGAGATACATATACAAAAGAAGCAGCAAGATTATATCCCAAGTCACGCGAGCAAGCTAAAAAACGTAACACGGACTTTGACCTCGAGGAAAGAATTCATGAAGGGGAAAAGGAAAGAGTCAAGACACCGCCAGAACCAGCACATGCTTTTACTGTTACGTTGGAAACAGATGAGTTTACAGAGGAAAAATATGCTCTTTTCGAAAATTATCAACGGATTGTTCATCATGAACCTCCTGATAGAATAAGTAGGGAAGGATTCAAAAGTTTCCTCTGCTCTTCTCCTTTATCACGGAGTACTACAACCATTGACGGCAAAACCAAACATCTAGGCTCCTATCACCAATGTTACCGTCTCGATGGAAAGTTGGTCGCAATAGGCGTCCTGGATCTCCTTCCTAAATGCGTCAGCGCAGTCTACTTCATGTATCACGAATCGGTGCATTCTCACGGATTTGGTAAACTAGGCGCAGTGAGAGAAATTGCACTGGCAAAAGAAGAGGAATATCAATACTGGTATGCGGGGTTCTATATTCACACTTGTGTGAAAATGAGATACAAGGGAGATTATAGTCCTCAATATATTCTAGATCCAGAGACGTACAATTGGATACTTTTTGATGAAAATCTGAAGGGAAAATTTGATGAGAGGAAATATATCAGCGAGACGCAGACGTCTTCAGATTCCTCACACTCTCCGACACCAACCCCGGTAACAAATTTACCAGATGAAGACGAGTCAGCTCTCTACGACGCAGACAGAAAACCCATCTTCGAAACCTCCATGCCGGGTCTCCTTTCCAAAACAGATCTCATCATGAATTCCCCACTAGATCATGTTAAAATCCGCATCAAACAGAGTGTGCACGAGACTCATGAGCTGGTGAGTTGGGAGAGCGATAGTGTGGACGATGTGAATAGTCTCAAGGGGATTATTGCGGAGTTGGTTAGCGCGGTGGGGGTGAAGTTGGCGGGGGAGATGGTGGTTTATTTTCGATGAGGGGGTGGGGTAAAGGGTTGGAGGAATGGCTGGGGGATAGGTATAAGGGGGGGATGGAGTAGATGTATTGGATAGTAGAGAATAAGAAGATTAGATGTCTTGAGAATACAACGCGAGTAACGCAGTAACTATAATCACCATTCCAACACACCAAAAAGAAATCCACAATTTTGGCTTTCGCTTCCCTCTACCTGCCTCATCTATGTCCTCTCCATTTCCTTCCTCCACACAAACCAAACCAAGAACTAAACTAAGAAAGCCGCGCGCGCGTGTGCCTGACAGAGAGGGAGAAACCCCCGGTCTGAAACATCGAATCTTAATCCCCAATTTTTCAAAAAGAGAACAAATGGATGGATAAAAAAGAAGCGTAAACTTCTAACTCTAGCTCTTACTCTCACTCTTACTCTCGCCCTCGCTCTGGAAAGAAAACACCCGATTATTCAGAATCATAAGAAAGGGGAGTTGATCAAATCAATAGAAGAAACATGTAGTAGTTTCTTTTTAGAGTGTAAAGGGGGGGGTGGCATCTGAGAGAAGGGGGTTGGGGAGTTCGAATACGCTCTATGCTGGATGCTGGATAGAGTGCATTGGACGCAGGAGGAGAAGTAATAATAATAGTGATAGTGATAGTAATACTAAAGAAGATATACTAGCCTAGCGAGTCTGAGTTATCGAGGGGAAAGAGAAAGACGAAGATGAATATGGAGAAAGGAGATGAATAGAAAGAGGAGGGAGAGTATTACAGATATTTATTACATTTACTTCTCTTAATATCACTTTTGTAGGAAATTGGAATACAGGAAGTCATATATTTATTTCAACTGTTAAAAATTGATCTAATCAAATAAGAGTAAATCGCGAAGATAAATTATATATATATGGCGAAGCTTGCTATTAATGATAGGAAAGTGTCACTCCCTGTTGTTTTTTCTTCGGATAATAGGTAGAGAAAATATATCAAATATTCCAAAAAAGAAAAAAGTAGTCGTAACCTTACCGAAATTCGGATATTGGAATGACTTGTTTAAAAGAAAAAATGAAAAAATGAAAGAAAAAATGAGTATAAATCATGATTTCCTTACGCACCAGTACTATCACATAATTCTTTGATCGCTCCTCTATAATGTTGTCCGAGTAAGAATAAACTATCATCATTATCAACATGTACTCGTGTTTCCCAGTATCACATAAGTTACATACAGGTGACTCTGCCATGAAACTGACCATCACAAGAGTATTTTCATAGACGTCTATGGAAAGAGGTCTATAATCAGGCAAGGGGGGAAGCTGCATCACTTTTCGGTCATTTGGTGGCCCCCATTCTATACGATCCTGCTTCATCTGGATATTGGACTTTACTCTCAAGTCAGTCCGTCTTGGAGATGAATCGCTCGTGGGAAGAGGATCATCCGGAAGAGGCACTTGATCTGTTTGTTTAAAGGTACCGGTGATCTTGAGAAAGAACTAGATTGCTGCAGACGGTATCTATTTTGAAGGTCTGCTGTAGAGTCCGTACAGGATGGTCTGTTTCTGGGTATCTTCAGAGTCTGATAGTAGTAGTTGCAGATGTAAAGATATTAATACTTGAACTAGTGTTCGACTATTAGACAATGATGAGAATGCAATTGAGTTGGCGTAGCGCCCCTGGATTATGGTGGAGATCGTGTTTTGATATAGTATAGACGGGAACTCGAGATTGTGATTGTATGTTCGGACGAGCACATGACTGCTAATTGCTTAGAATCTGGTAAAGATGCTATTGCTTCAATGTTTCCAGAATATCCGCCTAGTGTCTGCATGTGCTCCAGTCCTTGGGAAGTAATTTCTAGTATCCTCATACTGCCATACCGGAGCCCAGAATCAATACATCACGGCTCGGTGAGGATGACATTCTGATTGCGTGGAATTGCTCCTCCAGGTCCGATCTGTAATAATAACAACATGAACGTTCATGTCTTCTAGTAAAACGACTCCAGATCGTCACCATTTTATCTTCGGGATTCGACACCAAGAAACTGCTGTTAGATGAATACACCAGTGCTTTGACAGGTAGAGCGTGGTCTGGTGACTTATATCTAATGTTGGGTTTTCGATGTCTTGCAGAGGCTGTGTCCCATCAATGATGTTTCCATCCTCGAAACCAGCCGCAGTAATTTTTTTCATTTGGCGACAATACTACTGTGCTTGCTGATTCTAGATTTGTTTAACCGGTGATGTGCTTGTAGAATTCCACATGGGCGGCTGGCTTTCCGTACTGTGCCAGATATTTATGGTCTCAGACACTGTCAGTATTACCCTGCCATCCGATGCAGTCTCTACCTTTTTAATTGATTCTCTTATACCATCCAATAGAATTTGTTGCAGAAACCAAGGACGAGGTTCCTCAATGTTAGAAAACCAGACCATGAGACGTTGGCCGGCAGAACCAGGCATTTGTATGCTGTAATCTGATGAGGACGCCATTGCGCAGGCTAATCCAGAGTGACATGTTAATGTCTCTTGTTGAACCCACGCTAGATCGTAATTTTTGGCGTGGCCCCAAATACTTATAGTGTTATCGTTTGAAACCAATGCTGCTATTTGGCCATCTGGGGACAATGCTACGACTACATCTGTTGAGCTAAACGAGCACTCCAAAAACTGTGTAGAACGTTTTAGGGCATGGTAGCATCCCAGAGATAGATATAGCAATCTCAAGAACCTAGTGCCCAAATCTTGCTATCAGGTGAAACTGCAAATGTAGCTTTGATCACGATTGCTACGGCCAAGGATGACTCCTCTATTGTAACCAGTGGTCGCAACGAGTGGCTTGGGTAGTACGGCTGGCTACAGGTACCCACAGTTACAGCTGGTTATAGGGATAGAAAAAGCTATCCCTATTAATTAATAGCTGGTTATAGGTATTAAAATCTTATTTTTATAGGTTATATAATTAAAGTATATATATAATAGGGATTTTTATCAATAATCCCTATCATACTCTATCAATCTTACCCATTTTTAATTAAATCAATAATAGAATAATAAATCTTATTTTATTATAATAAAGATTATTATAATATCTTAGTTTCAAAATATATAGATCTATAGAATCCTATATATATAAAGAGAAAGAATATTGAAAATTAAAAGCTTTATATTTTGTTTGATTTTTGTATAGAAAACATATGTCAGGGTACGGGTAAAGACTTATATTGTACCATAAGAGTAGAAGGCTATGGAAGAGA